>SKCR01024386.1:0-193625 GCA_019454045.1 Zanthoxylum bungeanum | reverse complement strand
GGCATGTATTGAACTTCACCAAAATTATAGGTTAATGTTTAAGGGTTTACAGATAGAGACGGAGAACAAGAATAACTAAATAATTCAGCATTTTAGATGTTTGAACATATAGATAAACTCATGCACGAGTGAGCATATGCATATGCACATTGAGAGGGAGAGGGAGAATCAGAGAATAAGAGGAAAGGACCCCATTGAGGGCAGAACTTCTCACTTCATACTGTGTTGTAATTTACACAAATGAAGGTCAAAGTTTTTAAGATTGAACACAAAAAGTGCACCTAGGAGTTGATCATTATAAAAGTTACCCAACAGTTGAGCATGAACTTGATTAAAGTTCTCCACTGCTATACATGGAGGTCAAATAATTTAATCATTATCTTACCTTAATGAATGAGCAAGGAAGTGGAGCACCGACACGACCAACAGATGTATCATCAACCTCAGAGAAGGTACCCCCAGCACAAGTCTCAGTAAGACCATACCCTTGGCCAATTGGAGCCCTGAAAGCCACCATCTAGTTAGAGAATAAAGCTTACAGAAAGAAGAAAAAGTCAACACAAAATGTTCCCAAAAGATAAAAGAAATAAATATAGTGCCATAAATGTTTTCTTGTTGCTGATATAGATTAACTACTGCTATAAATTACAGTGTCAACAAAAATCGACTCAAGTCGATTGCTATCTTCAGATACAGCCCATTCATGTACCTTCATTTTTTGTCTGTAAGAGCTCAATGTTTGCTGCAACTTTAATAAATCACAATCATTCAATCACACTAAAAGATATTCTTATTTTCAGGTCTTATGGGGCATTGCATCACTTCATCGCTGACTGTACATGAAACAATATTAAATTCACGACATCAGCCTTCTCAAAGAAAAATGTGATGTCCCTGCCCTTTAAATTAACAACTATATTAGGCTAACTTGCAGTTGATTAGTTGGGGTTCACAACCGGGCAGCAATAATCAGCTTTCAAATTAAGACATTTCACAGATCACCATAGCATTGATCCCTTTGTGAATAGATAACTCGTGATCTAAGAAACCAATAAGGGAAAGGGGAAAAAAACTACAGTCAATACAATTAGGGAAAGTGAGAGCTTCAAAGGCTAGTCCTAAACCTCAGTCAGCACCACGACTCTAAGAAGCAATAATGCAACCACCTTCTTAGTAGTTGGTACACTGGTTTTGAGCTTCAGCGGTTTTGTATCATAGTCAGATTCAACGCTCAAAAAAGTAAGTTATAAATACATATGGCAGAAAATAAACTCAAGGGTTCATAACTTATTAGTTAGAAAATATCAGCTAAAGTGCACTAAACCCACACTTACCCAAGACAAATGTTGATAAACCTTTGAGTATCAGCAGAAAGAGGAGCACCACCAGAAAGTATAAACCGGATACGACCTCCCAGAATTGCACGAACTTTTGTAAACACAAGGAAGTTCCACAGAAGCTTTTCCAGGCCCCAAGCCCCAAACCAGCTACCATTTATTGCAGAGAGTCTACGAGTATAGGCCAAGTCAAACAATTTCTTAGAAAGTCCACCTTTTGCATCTACCTGAAGTGTTGGGAAGATCTCAGTACTCGTAGAGGCATTATTTCAGAATCAGGTTTCAAACAAACAAATTAAAGTATCAATTCAAAAAAATTACTTTCTTGCGCACACCATCTCGAACACGGTCAAGAATTGCTGGGACAGATGCCATCACAGTTGGCCTCAAAACGGATGCATCCCCCTGTGTTCCCTTTTTTATTTTGCTTGACGTATCAGTGAGAGTCAAAGGGGTACCATATCCTATTGAACTTCCAACAGCAGCAATTAGGTTCTACAATACGCACAAAAAATTAGTTACAATAGAACAGGGAAAGGGGGGAGATTACTAAAATAACCACAAATGCAATCAAATCTCCATCCAAATACGCGGCTCAATGAATAAAACCACTAAGAAAGTGCTCTATACCTCAGCTGCTATTTCAAGGACGTGAGCCAGAGGTAGGTATGCCAAATAAACATCCCTGCTTCCAAGGTCAGGGACAATTGTCATGACTGCGGAAACTGTGGCTAAGAGATTGGCATGTGTCATCATCACACCCTGTTCAAAATCAATATAACTGAAAATGATTAATTTCTTTGATCTGACTTTCAAAAACGAAGAAACATATGTCATAAAAAAAATCAACAATATTGAAACATCAAGGAAAAAAAACGTGATGCTTACTTTAGACAGTTCAAACTACTAATATTACTTCATTCTATCATTATCATTATAAATTTAAGCAACAAATAATGAAGTTTGCAAATGGATACTGGATGAGGTTTCAATGAGAAACCTTCAAATGAAGATGTGTAAACATAAGTTTCAGTATGGTTCCAAGAAGCAAAACTGAATAAGTGATTCGGTTCTTTAGAGTTTTTACAACCATTTAAAAACCAAATTAATACAAATCAAGATCAAGATTATAAGGAAATGCAATATTAACAGCACATCACGGTGCTTCTAACCTTGGGCAAACCAGTACTTCCACTTGTATACATTATAACTGCAACATCAGCTGAAACAGGATAATCAGCATCAACTGGATTTTCTCTGCCAAGACTCTGGACATCAGCAAAAGAAGTGACCTTCCAGTGACCACTCTGCTCAACTGATGAGGCATTGGATGGAATGTCAGTATCCAAACAGATCACACGTTTCACTGTGTCAAGTTGTCCACTTATGTCCACAAGCTTTTTCAGTTCTTTGCTGGCACAAATCACAGTAGTAACCTCTGTCTGATAATTGGAAAAAAAAAGGGGGGGAAATAAATTAAATACCGGATGGCAGAGACACAAATTAAGAGGATGGGAGAAGCTTCCAACTCCAAGCAAAAAGAGAAGAGTGGAAAAGAGAAATTAAACCTCGTTCAAAGAATGGCACAGTGCCTCCTCCCCCAAAGATGCATATATGGTCACTACTGTGACATTACGCCTAAAGCAACCCTGTTTAAAGGAAACCACATCAGCCATACTGTACTATTGACCAAAACTCCTCCTGCAACTTTTTAAATGGAATTAAGTGCTATTCTTATCACTTATATACACAGCCAAGAAAGCATGTACCATGAGTAAGATATAGTTCAATTATATAATGTGTTATATCACAAAGCTTCGGTTAAATTACAAAATAAAATTAAAGTAAAAAATATTAAAGTGCCCACCAAAACTTTAACATATACAAGGCAAACCTGCAAAGCAAGAAACCATTCTGCTCTTGTATCAGCAAAAATAGCAACCCGTTCCTCCTTCTTGTGCCCAAGCTGACTTAACCCAGAAGCAAAGTTGCATACCATTTCAAATGCTTGACCATAGGTTAGCCACTCGTACTCTCCTAAATGAAGTTTCTCAAAGGACCTTCCATTATCACCGACTTCAGTCTCCCTTGAAATCAATTTCCGGGTTCCAAGCAAGTACTTATCTGCGTGCTCCTTGCACGACTGCTCAAAAAGTTCCGCAAGAGTAGAGATGCCTTCCCACGATGTGCTCACAGGGGAAGTAAACCGGCGGTTTCTAATGGCATAGCCCGGCTCCCCACCAACCTCAACTGGAACCCCTCGTTTCTTTGCCTTCTTCGAATTCCGAAGGAGAAGAGAAAATACAAAAGGAACAAGAACACCAACAATATAAGGACTCATCTTTCAGGGATTGTATAGCCCCAGCAGAATCTATCTACCAATGCAAATCCTGAAACAGTATCTACCAAATCAATGCTGAGTTCTAGAAACCGAATTCCTTCAGACTAACACTAAACAAAATAAAATATTCTCACACCCCAAACATAAAACTTTCTACAGTCTATCAACACAACAAAAAAGTAGCTAAAGTTATAAACTTTGGACAATGTAACTGATTAAAATAAAAAAAAAAAAAAAAAAAAAAAAAGTAAAACTTTAACAAACAGAATACAAAAGCAACAAAAACCCAATTGCAGGAAACCAAAAAAAAAAAAAAAAACACTGATTGAAAAATACCTGAAAATAATAAGTCAACGCAGAGCCTGAAAAAGAAACCGAAACTAATTGATCAGCATTACAAGAACACAAGCAAGAAATTGAAAGTAGAAAGCTTTAAGGGATCACGGAGAACACAACGATCGAAACGTGGCCGTTTTAAATAATTAAATATTAGATTGCGGGGCGGAAAGAGCGAGAGTTGTGAAGTTGGAGTTTCAGGAAGGCGCTGATTTGATTTGAACTGAAAAAGTCTCTGTCTCTGTTTTCCACAAGTGTTACTTCTGGTGTCACTCAGTATCTCTTTTATTATGGTCAGGACCACGTACGTGGCTCATTTGGTTTTAATCTGGACCGTACAATAGGATGGCGGGATGTGGTGCGTGCGGCCCATATGTCTTCGGTGGGCCCCCCCTTTATGGATCATCCGTCCTCAAATTAAAAATGAAAAATTGGTAAAATTATGTCAGCCAAATAATACTCGCGTCCCGATGTGAAGCCATGTTCCTCATAGTCATAAGCTAATAAGGGCATTGTCCGATGTGGAATTGAGACAGTCTCTGACACTGACAGCTTCAGCATCTTTGCGGATCCGATCCGAGGGAAAGCAGCTGCCCTTATAAGCAACATCATACGAAAATTTAAAAATATTAACTTCACAAATTCGAGGATAAAATTTTGACAATGTTAGATTTATTTAATACACAAGGTTAAACTAATTAATTATAATGTTAAACCTTTCCTCAAAATTCTGACAGCAATTTGTCATGAATTTTATACAGCAAACATAATTATTCACTTCACTTTTTCCCATTCTTAATTAATAGATGAGATTCTTATCGTCATTGAATTCAATGATGGATTTTGATGAAACAACACAAGAGATTTCAACGCGCATTCGCGAGTATTATAAAAAGATATCGAAATAAATTGATTTTGAATAGCAAAATGAATGTGAACACTCAAGCGTCAAATGAAGAAATCAAGTGTAGTCTTATAATTTAGGGCTCTCATTATAAGTGAATCTATAATTCAAGTACTCTAAGCTCATGAGACTCATACATATTCATATAGATGCATTAGGGTCATGTGTAAAATGATTTTAATCTTCAAATCCTATGTTTTCTGTACTGAAACCGACATATCGGTGACCCTGCTCTATCTTGGGTAGATTTGCATGTTTTCTGGAATTGGGCTACTTCATATCGGTCTCTCATACCGGTCAGTGTGGAGTTTGCATAGCTATTGGAACCGGGACGGATCATATCAGTCTCCATACCGGTTAGCTAACCGGCATATTGGTGACCATATCTATCAGTAATTCGATATGTGAGCTTTTATCTTCAACGGTAACAGAGCTGTTATATTGTGCAGGACCGGCATACCGGTCTCAGGACAGAGCTGTGGCAATTTCACCTTCACTATTTATTAAGCTCTGATTTCGTTTTTGTCAAGTTCTTGCACCTTCATACATTTTCTCTAAGACAAAAAAAAAAAATGAGAGTAACTTAAATCTTCTTAATCAAACACTCTTATCATAATCAAAGCTTACACACGTTACCTTCATACACATTTAGTGAGCTTGATTTACTTGAGTTAGAAACTCACATTCTAAATCTTCTTTATCCTTTGTGAGTGCCCAAGTTGTGTTGTAATCTTCATTATCAAACACTTGAGGTTGTGAAAATCTATTGTTGAGTGTGTATACTAAAAAAAAATGATTTAATTTTTGTAAAAAGGTTAAAGAGTGAATCTAAGCGACAAAACTCTTGGAGTTGTAAAAAGTTTAGGGTGAGCCTGGGAAAACTATTGGTTTAAGGTGAGCCATGAAAAACTCTTGGTTTGCGAGTGAACCACGAAAAACTCAGTGTAAAATGTGGAATTACTTTTGATAGTGGAAAACTTCAAGCACGGCTTGGAGAAGTGGACGTAAGCATTAATCAATATTCTCTAACTCGTAACTCTTTATTTATCACAAGATATATTTTATATTTACATATCATTTAGTAACTTGCATTTGGGAATACATTGTTATTGAGAAAATTATACATTAAGCTCAATTGATAAAGCTATTAACTCAGTAGCGTAAAATCAAAAAAAAATTATAATTTCGCATAATTAGGTCATTTGTAGGAAATTTCATAAATACATGAAATATTAGAAAAAAAATGTAAGGTAGGTTTTCCTCTTCATTTAAAACGAAAAAATAAATATAACAACTCATTAGTCATTAGAAACTTTCAAGCAAAATACCCGGTAAGTGGTAATTGGTGTATATAAGAAATTACCAAGATGTACAAGTTTGTACTGCACCTGTTAAAATAGTAAACATCATTATTTTCGCCAAGTTGCAATAACAAAAGAATACCAACTCAATTGTGTGTTTCCATCAATAAAATCTTGATGCTACTATCAATGGTGATTCATTTATTATATTGATTATATGCCTCAAGCCAAGTATCTTACTGAGAAGAATTCAAGACAGAGGATGATGAAAGAATAAACACTTTGACAAACTTCCAAGAGACTGGACACTTGTATAAGCACTTCTAGATTTAGTCATTTAGAAGCATTAATTGTCAACCTAACTGAAGACATATATAATAACCTTATAAGTACCTTTACATTTAAAAATCTCAGCCAGATTCTTCTGATTATGCCTGAGAACCAGATCTTTCCATCTCCTGATACGATGCAGCACAAGAAGTATCATTCATCAAGAAAGGTATTAGTGTAACATGAATATCAAGGACTTGGATCTCCCCAGATATAAAGTAATACAATTATCAAATTATAGAAACACAGTAATAACACATACACCGGACAGTATTATATGGTATACCAATCAACTAAAGGCTTTTTGTGCCCTAGGGAACGGCTACTTCATCTTCTTTCATTTCTGAGTATTCATTAATATCGGATTTGTCATAAAATTGAGATTCTTTTGTTTCCAAGATTCAACTTTCGTGGGCGTCTATTCCTAACAAAATGAAAAGCAGTTTGTACTTTCTTCCGTCTCTATGTCTATTTCAGGGGTCCGACAGGAAGCACTGTGTACAACAATGTCCTATTAACTCTAACATGTTATTATAAGACTAAAAGAATAATAACAACCATCATCTATAACAGGTTTATGAGAAGATAGTGAGATTTGCAAACAAAAGCTATATCATCCTCTTTATCAAGATATCTAAGCAGGAAATCCAAAAGAATGATAAGGCGTGTTCATACTTTGAAGTAAGCTCTCTTTCATGCACTCAAGAGTATTGCTGCTATTGCCAGAAGAAAAACAATACTGACTCAAGAGTCAGG
Source organism: Zanthoxylum bungeanum (assembly GCA_019454045.1). Lineage (NCBI taxonomy): Eukaryota > Viridiplantae > Streptophyta > Magnoliopsida > Sapindales > Rutaceae > Zanthoxylum > Zanthoxylum bungeanum. The sequence continues at coordinate 186,320 of SKCR01024386.1, read as the reverse complement.
ACTCTCTTTCTTAGTCCCCTAATCTCTTACATCAATTATGCTTCTGAGCCACAAGTCACCCTAGCTAATTTTACCTTGAAGGAAATGAATTGTCATGTTCCCAACATGCTTAAAGAAAAAAATACCAAGGTGGAAATATAGCAACCTCAGATTCAAATCCAAGATACTGAACTATCACCGTCTTCATTCCCTTCTCCAATAACATCAAGTCTTCTTTTTTATATATCACGTGGCATTGACCATTCACTTATCATGTTGGTAAGAGACTAAGGGCTACAGTACAAGTAGTTCGAAGAATTTCCATTTCGAATGTCCTCCCTGTCAGCCTAGAGTGAAAGGGGCGAGAAAATTTAGTGGCAGTTCATCTCACTCAATCCAAGTTATGCAATTTTTCAATCCGTGGTAACATTTTAGCCTGCGGCCTGCCACTTCATTTATGCAGAGTACAATTATTCTGTAAATATATTCATATACCCATTACCCAGTAAGTGGACAACCAACCAATAGATGGAAACTTCTGAAGCAGACACAGAAGTGCAAAGATGAGAGATCCAAGTAAACTTAATATTCATGAGAGGCAGCAAAACGGAAATAAGCAAGAAAATATGTCATACATTAATTGCATCATGAAATATACGTGAAGCCTTATCCACCTGGGAAGGGTCTTCATTCCCATCAGGCATAATTCAAACCCAAAACAAATATACCATTATTACATCTTCTTCTTTTTTTTTTTGACCTTGTTATATATTCGTCCACTTCTTCCATAATTATTTATGCTGTAAAAATATTCAAGTAAATAACATATGCATGTTTAGCAGTTTGAATTTAGATTGCAATTTTGAGTCCATAAAATCATGATCTCAAAGACTAAGTAGGCTCCTCCAGCAAGTTATCATCGCAATTCTCTAGTAAAATGAACCCAACTAATGACTGCTGCATATGTTATCTAACTCGATAGACTCCCCAAATTTTCTTTAAATGTTCTTTCACAATTTATCAGAGAATCAAATTGTTAGCTTCAGAGTCAAAACTAATTCCTAAAACTCTTTCTATTCTTCAATCGATAGACTTGCATAATTTCAAATTCTCTCAATTTGAGAACTGTCGTGTGGCTGAGACTGCCAAATTAGTCAAAAGAAAATTGAACAAGAAATAGGATCTATATCTGACAACGAGTTCAGTAAAGAGCCACAAATATACAGGAACAAAACATAATAAATTGAACAAGAGAAGACCAGAACCATAGATTTTGAAGCTTCCGAAAAACTATGCATCAACATTCTGGGCAGAGGATGAAGTAGGAGCATCCTCTGATTTTTTTTCTCTAAATTATCATTTGCTTCCAGAGAATTGAAAATGTCAATTAAATCGAGTTTTCTTTGACCATAAGCAGAAGGTGAGCCAAGCTTAAACACCTCTGTCAAACATTCTCTAGCAAGTAACCTCGAGGCCTTCAAGATCAAGCAGGTTCAACTATCAAAAGACATGTAACTAAACTACATCAACAAGGGAATTTAACAAGCAGACTACAAAGCTTGATCAATAAGCTCAGCACCATCACATCCTTGTGGCAAAATAGTAGTCACATTTCTTGCCTACACTTTTCCTACTTTCTTTTTTCTTTTGAACCAAAAGAAAATTTGTAATATGCTTGAAACTGTTGCACTTCAACTTAGGGTCGATTTGGTTGGATGTAAAATGATTTTCCAAAAAAAAATCCATAATTTTTCAGTGTTTGAATGATATTGAAAATTAAAGTCAACTGAAAATAGTTTCCATTTAAAGTAAAATTTATTTGGCTTTATTGGAAAACAACTTATGAAATAACTTGTAAGTTGTTTTCCGGAAAGGATTGGACTCCGGATCGGGATCAGAGCTAGGACCAAGCATAGGGTCGTGTAGAGCCTGGGCAGGATCTTTGCCAAGACTCAAGGTCAGGTCGGGATGGGGATTGGGACCCGTGACCCAAGACCTGGGGGGACTGGAAACGGGGCTAAAACCGGGGTAGGGACCAAGACCTGGGCCCGGAACCAGGACCCAAATCGAGGCCGGGACCGGAAACGGGGATAGGATTGGGGTAGGGATCAGGACCCTGGCCCGGGACCGAGGCAGGGACCGGGACCAGGACCCGAGCCGGGGCCGGGTTCGAGACCTCAAATTGGGACCTGGGTGAGGTCCGGGACCGGGACCCGAACCAGGATTTCGGACCTATATGGATTCGGATCCAGGTATACCCGGACCCGATATAGATTAAAATATTTTTCTGTTATATTTGTATGAAATTAATAAAATTATGGATTTAGGTCTCGGAATTCGGACCCGCATGATTCCGAATCCGGATATGCCCAGACCGGATCTAGAATTCAAGATTTTTTTTTATCTTTTAATAAAATTATGGACCTGAGTCTCGAAAATCCGAATCCATGTGAGTCCGATTCCAGATATATTCAGATCGAATCTTCCTATACCGGACATGATCTAGAAATTTGATTTTTTTCAATTATATTTGTATAAAAGTAATAAAAATTTGCACCATGTTCCGAAAATTCAGACCCGCGTGGATCCGGATTCGGGTATACTGGATGAGATCTAAAAATCCAGATCATGGAAATTTTTTTATGGACTCGGGCCTTCTGGGTGTATGCAGATTCAGGCCAAACAAGATTTCGGAAATATCTGTGTCCGAATCTGTGCTAATTGAGGCTGGTGCATGATTTTTTTGGACAATATGAATCCAATCTAAAGCCGGATATTTTTACAATGTCTACTTCTAACCACTAGAAAATATTTTTTGAAAAAAAATATTTGATGTGCCAAATATCAGAAAATATTTTCCGGAAAATATTTTCAAACAATAGCCAAATATCAAAAAAAAAAGAAAAAATTCCTTTCTAAAAATAATTTTCATTCAAAATATTTTATTTAGGAAAATTATTTTACTTTCTGAAAGCACAGCAGCTAAACTGCTAAAGTGTTCCGTATTTACGAACCTACCTTGGACTAGTAGAGTCCTACGCTCTACCACTGATAGACCATATTCTCAATATTCTCCAAACCCACATATACTTGACAGCTATCCATTTCCGTCAACTGTAATTGTAACCCTATATTAATCATCTTCCAGGGGGCATTTTAGAACCTGCTCCTTCTCTCTCAAAGAAAGTCATTTCCTATTCAAAAAAAGATTTTTTTAAAAAAATTTGTTTACTTCCCCTTTCATTATAAGTGTTAATCAATGATATTGAAAAAAAATCAAACCCACGTTTCAATTCAATAGCATATAATCTGGGAAATTAAACTTTATACCCCTAAACCACACCCATTGAGATCTTCTTATATAAATCATTAAGTATTATTTTTAATATAAAGGTGGAGCTTTTCTTATAAACAATTAATTATGATATAGCATAATATTATACATTATAAATGACTAGTTATATTTAAAAGTTTTCATAATTTATATCTCTTGCTTGTGAAATTATAAGAAGTTATAAGAGCCAGGTTGATATCGATTTGAAGAAAAAGCACACACCACCACAAAAATTTCATAAACGTGTCATAATTACAAATTTGCTAATTATTAATTTCAATAGTAAACAGATCATATGAAAAATATCAATATTTTTTTTTATAATTTTTTACTTTTTATAAATTTATCAAAATATTAATTTATTGCATTCACCTTACGTACTGCATGATTTAATAAAGTGCCTTCAAAATAAGCATGTTAATTAGTGCTATCCCATCTAAAATTGAGTTCAACTTAGAAAAGATAAAACACAGTGCATTGAGTTCAAATTAATTGTGTAACGATCATGGCAAAAATCTCATCATCTACTTTAAACTTAAAAAATCAATTAATTCAAAATTCAAATTAGGACAATCGGGATTCATAATTTAGGATAATACCACATTTTTCAAATCAATAATCAATAATTTTACCAATTTTAATCAGCATTGATCATCTTTGTTGCCACAAACGTATACAACAATTGCATTTTGAAAAGCATTTACAGAGCTGAAATAAAGAGGAGAATTTGTTAGAGACGTTACCCAATACACAAGACTCACTACAAGAACCGTACGGTAAGCAAAGTAATATTTTAGTTTTCAGCAAATCAGTGAAAAATTTTGAAGATGGAAATTAAACTATGGAGTATCCGATACATTAAACTTTGCGACTCCGAGTTCGTCTGGCAACCTGCAAATTTTTTGAAAAGCACTCATCTTAACTTGTTTGACCAAAAAGGAGATGCTAACAATTACTTCAGAATTCAGACAATCTTTCTCCATTGAGCATTAATCATGCAAAATCATTAAATTTCCGTTAGGGAGCAGAACTTTTCACATCATTTTTTCTGCAAATTTCCTAATAATAAAAGTAAAAAGGAGAAAGGGCTTACAATATCATCATTCATGTTGATAACTTCCGAGGCTGAAGTCTCTTCCGATGCTTTCCTTCCCCGTTTTCCCTTTGCTGCACCCAGAAATTTACCAATTATCGACAAGCAATGAATATAACCAAAGAATTATGACACTCCTGGCTTCACTAGGGACAACGATGATAAATTTCAATCAATTAAGCTAATAATTCCTGATGATCAAGACTTCCATTTAGAAACTATTCACCATAACTAAAGCAACATACTTCTGCTAAAGGCAACCAGCAGAGAATTCAAGGGTAAATAAATATCCACAGATTATTACCAGCCAAATGAACTGCTCTTCCACAAAACATCACATGCTCCTGTTTTGATAAGGTTTTTGGCTGCTTGCAGGAATCATCATAGAATGTATCAACATTTTCCTGTAGATTGCTGTGAAAAGAATGTGGCCCATGATCACTGTAACAGATATGTCAAGCTTATATAGAATATCTTCAAGAAGAAGCTTATATAGAAGAACTTGATTTTCAATGTACAAGCCTTAGTTCAAATGTACAACTAACGAAATCTCAAAACAACTTGCTAAACGCTAATGCAGCTAAGATTTCTTACAACTTAAAAAGAACTTGTATCCAGTCCAAAAAAAATTGAACTCATATCACAGTAACAAAAAAAGCACTCCCTAAATGATAAGAATAGGAAGAGACAGATATGACAAATGGAAATTACCAAAAATGCCACCCAGAAAATGGGGAAAAATCGATAAATTGAAGGGAATTTGGAAAAACTAACTAAAAAAACTGTCATTTGCCAAAATGAGCCACAGTGTTTGGGTTTTACGAAAATAACCATGTTCTCCGAAGTCTACACCAATTTTTTTTTATTTATTTAAAACTTCGAATATCTGATATCCGAAGTTATGACTTCAGATATTCGAAGTAATTCGGAGATCAAAGTTTTAAAACTGTAAAGGCCAAGGTCTCCGAAGTGTTCATATAAAACGACAAAAATATATGAATTATCCATCAAGACTTATATTATAGAATTGATCATCGTGCCTCGTATTGGTCACCAGGATGAGATCAATATTTTAGACATCGTTTTGTTAGACTACATACTACAGGTCATATTTTATATTATACATATTATTTTAATATTTTGTATTATAGACAAATTCTAAAAATATATTTTCCCTTGCAGGGCAGCAAGGTGGACATAGGATCTCTTATTATAGGGCATTGGTTTCAAGTTCATGCCCATAGTAAGACGAGCATTTCTCATGACATGATCATCACCTGGCTCATGTAGTATTTTCAGCTGAATTTGAATGACGAGGTGGTCTCCTTTAAACACCCGGCTGTCATTAACCAGGGATTCATGCGACGGAAGAGCCTTTATTATACAAAAGCAAGCAATGTCTTCATGAAAGGTATCGAAAAATGTATATATATTTTATGACAAAAATTGATAGTGATTCTTTAAATTTTTTTATTTATCTGTTTGGTAGGTCGCCGTGCTACGAAGAACCAGCTGTCACAGATTGATCATGTTGCTGATGATCCACCAGAAGGCTCTAATGGCGCTGGCCCATCTCGCGCTTCTTATCCTCCAGGTGATCCATTAGTCACTTTGTTACGTGACCACATATTTGAGATAGAGGAGGGACAGACGAGGATGGAGGATCCGCAGAAAAGGATGGAGGATCGGTAGAAAGGAATGGAGGATCGGATCGGCTGAAAGGAATAGATGATCGACAAAAAAGAATAGAACGGTCATTACATGAGGCGTTAGAGCTTCTGAGGAGGATGTCAGCTGAAAGATATATTATGTCCGATGATGTATTGGCTGACATTGATTTTGATAAGTAGTTTTTCATTTTGATGTATAGTTAACTATTTTGTTGTATAATTAACTGTTATATATATATATATATATATATATTATATATATATATATATATATATATATTTTTTTTTTTTTTTTTTTTTACATATAAAAAGAATTTAGAAAAATTAGTCCAAAAAAAAATCATATATAAATAAAAATTGTTTTCTTAAAAAATATCAATAAAATTTATTTTGTGAAAAAATACTAAAAAAGTAATTCGGAGATCCGAAAATAACTTCGGAGAACCGAATAAAACTATGGAGAACCGAAGTTATTACTTCAGAAAACCGAAGTCATAACTTCATATCTTCGAAGTTTTAAAAGTAAAAAGTTAGGTGTACTTCAGAGAAAATGGTCATTTTCGCAAATTCAAACGTTGTGGCTCATTTTGGCAAATGACAGTTTTTTTGGCTAATTTTGCCAAATTCCCTAAATTACATGCTGTGTCCCAATGTCTCCCCCTCCATCTCATATATGTTACGGAATGTATTATACACACACACAATGTAGACATAAATAAAGTTTAGCTTTCCATCAGCCCTCCATCAACAGTTATATTACTGAAGAGTCTGAATTATCAAGGGAAAAATTTCACAATAAAGAGCTCACACAAACAAGCCAGAAACCGGCAAAATTATACATATTAACAACTAGAGAATTTAAAAAAAGAAATTTTTTGGTAAAACAAATTGACAGAAAGATGGCTAACAGTCATCATCCAGGTACAAAAGTAAACCATAAAAGAAAAGGCAATGAAAAGAATCAGCTCATGCTCAAGTCTCTAACAAACCAGAAAAATGAACCACGGATGGAGAATGGAGGAACTGTATGCCTAACAGATAAAATTTGAAAGAACAATAGCACTCCAAACATTCAAGAGAGAAACTTTTAGGAACTCACCCATGCCACAAATGTAAGGTATTTGGGTCTTCTTCCAACAAAACCTCCTTACCGCACAAATAAGTCAGCAACATAATGACATCAGGATAAAATTAGCAAGTGAAACTGATAACAAGACTAGAACAATAAAGACAGCTTTGTCAGAGTTAAAAATTGAAGCATCAATCAAAACCCAAACAAATAATGGAAAATGACATAAAATTATGAATTAGGATCTTTTTAAAATCAATAATAATCATAACAACAAAGAACACGATCCCTCTAACCCCCATGCTTGAGCCCACGTTAGCAAACCAATTAAGGATACTCGATGTTTCACTATTACCCTTTCAGACAAGGAGTCGCCACAAATAGTCTCACAGCTCTCGCTATCCAAGCATAATAATTTGACATCTCCACTGTCATTTGCGATCTGCAAATTCAAGGAGGCATTATTCTAAAGAAAGTCAGGGTCCTCAGGTAATAAACAAGACAAATGGAATGGAAAAAGGAGTTCGTGCCTGAGAATTACAAAGATTGAGTCAACCAATTCAAGTATATTTACAGTGGGTAAACAGCAAGGAAAACAAGTCATACCAGTCTCTCAGGATTATGAATTTTTCAAAAATTATGAAGATAGATGCATAAACAGCGAAAAATTAGAAGATGGAAGTTTGTTGCAACAGAAATCAATTTAATTTCCCTTCCACAAATATAGATCTTAGTCCAGATATAGAGAGAAGTGTAGGTACAAGCATTTTAATCCATGATAAGAAAACTTCCACAGTTTGACCTATAAATAATGCAACAGCAACAGAAAATACAAATGGCAACAAAGATGCAGGATAATATTTAGAAACCAACTTCATACAATTTTCCTCGTGCTTATTGAATCCTGTGCAACTAAAATCTATATTATAAAGCACAATGGTGTTTGAGGAAAGAGAGTGCATCCAACGGCTCTCTTTATGTGGCTTAATAACGGCTCAGATCATTTCATTGGTATTGGAGGAAAGAGAGTGAATTGATTGATGGAAAGGGTCAAAATTTTCAAATAAAAAAATAGAAAGTTAAAATAAAATCATTTAATTTTGTAACACCGTGCCGTAGGCACGGGCCAAATACTGTAACATCGTGCCGTAGGCACGGACATCATTTAATTAAAAAATAAAATCATTTAATTCTGTAATACCGTGTCGTGCCGTAGGCACGTGCATCATTTAATTAAAAAATAAAATCATTTAATTTTGTAACACCGTGCCGTAGGCACGGGCCAAATACTGTAACACCGTGCCGTAGGCACGGGCAAAAACTAGTAATATGTATAACTCTCAAATGTGGGCAATAACCAAGATATGCCATGGAGATTTATATCTCAGTATGCCTACCTTTGCACTGCAGGAATCCTTCAACTTCGCCAGGGAGTTTTTTGGAGGTTCAGAAGTGATACTACTGACTGGCCTGGCATTTTCTTTCAAACAAGCAGGAATTCTTTTCATGTCCTGGGATGAAATTTGTGATTCAGTAAGTGATAATTCCATAGCTACAGAGTCACAGGAAGAACGCAATCCTTTCTCTAGATTTGTGGCAGAACTTTTAGGTGCACCATTATTGCACTCAACAGTAAAACACTTATTGGGTTCAGCTACAAGAGCAGTAGCTGGATGAGCCCCCTTTCTCTTACACCCCATACTATTTTCCTCCCCAACATTTTTGGGCTCTATCATCCCACTTGATGTCAAATCAAACTGTTTGCATGCTACCAAGTCTATTGTCCTGTATTTAACATCCGAGTGTTTCCTATCCTCTTGACGCTTTTGACTACGTTTAGGAAGAGTCTTAGCAGGCTGAAATATAAAAGCAAAATCAAATCCCACCAAAAAGAAAAGGAAAATACAGAAAAATCTTTAGATGATAATCATATGAAGCATATGATACATACCAGAGAAATATGAGATTTGAAAGTATGAACAACTGTCTCAACAAAACTTTGTTCATAACAGCACTGAGGAAAACATTCTGAATTAACCTGCACAGAAAAATTTAATAAGAGCTATTACAATTATTTGCATGTTAAAATTTTAAGCACCTTAGAACTTGCCTCTCCATTCTTCTTGGCAAGACTAACTTGATACAACGATGATGGCAAAAGAATCCGTCCAAGGGCACGAGGGGACATGGCATTATGATTCAATTCTTTTACAATGGAGATTCCAATGTCTGCTAGCATGTGCAATTTCTGCATTGTGAGATACCCTCAAGATCAATATAATATATAAAGTATAGGAATCATGAAAGAGAAACACATCTGAAAAGCACAATGCTTACAGGAGTTCTGTGAGCATCAACAGCATCCTCAGCTTTTTTAATAGCACGAAAAATAGTAAGCAAATATAACACAGCGTCATTAACAGTATCCAAGTCACCATCAACAATACTAGGATTGATTAATGCCTGCAAGAGCGAAAAAAGTGGACTGCAAAAAGAAAATATACCAATTAGTGTCGCTTCTATTAATAACAAAAATTCAATAATTAGGCAACCCATGCTCCAAAGAAGAAAATTGTCTTAAGATGTACACCTACCAAAAAAACTGAGTAATAATCCCTTCATCTTCACAGTCTTCAGGTGGGAAGCCGATATCATGTGCAAGAATATGAATCAAGAACACCACTATATATGCTGGATAATCAGTATCTGATACCCCTTGCACTGCAGAATTTTGGCGAACTCGAGCTTCCATACTGTAGTCCTTGATAAATTCGGCCATATATTTGTAGGACTAAGATGAATAGTGTCAGCATAAAAAATATAATAAAAATAACAGCAAAGAATGATAGTAATGACATAAATGATATTTGCATAGATGAATGTGATAGCCAAAAACATACATCATCTCGCAGATCCTTCTGGCAATCAGAGGTGGTCAATGCAAAACCACATGCATATCTAATAGGTATAGCACGTGCCTTCAACCACTTGTGTGTTTTATCAAGGAACATTCTCCGGACAAATACAGAAGAGTCCTGGAACATGACAAGAATCAACACAATCAACCAAGAAGGCAATTAAATAGGTAAATAAGAAAAAAAGTTGAAGATTGATAATCAAAGAGCAATGAAGAAAGAAAAAATCGAAGGTTATCAGATAATTTACACCAACTCCTAAGTAATCAGTTCAGGAGACATAAAAATGCTCATAAGTTCTTCAATAGAGGCCAAAGAACAAAATCCATGGAAGTACATGTATTCTACTGCCACTTTTTACCTAATGATAATCGGTATCAGAAACATTGCTATGACTAGAAATCAAGAATGGAAATTTGTTTGCAATGACTTTTTCACCACAGTTGACTTTGCTTAGACAAAAAATCTAACATTGAATATTTTCCAACATCACAATCTTCCCATTATGTCATAGTAACAACTACAACCATAGGAGTAATTACCATGTATATAATTACATCAGAAAACCAGAATAGAAAATGTTAAACCTCAAAATGACTTTTTAAGTGCCATTAAAAGGAAAAAAAAATCAGCTGAATGTAATTTTGAACCTCGAGTCTCCAATACTTCAGGTATCAAAGTTTGTCAAGTCTATTGACAAAAAGAAAAAAGATATATAGTAAAAACTATCAGCAGTATTTTATGATGCACTTATTACTGCAATTTCACTTCATTTCTTGTAAAAAAAAATGAAAAGCAAAATGTTGGGTATCACATTCACACCTACTATTAGTTTTCTAAAGAAAGTCAACCCTACTAGATGTCAAATTGTATATCAATCCATATCTGAAAACATTTCTATGCTGTGAAGTTCTCAAACAAATTCATACACATATACAACTGTTGCGGGTATGCTGGCCTCTAGGTCACGGGCAGTTAAACATGTGCTTACCTTTGACATCAAAATTGTAGAACAAAAGATTTCTGGAGAAATATGCAAGTCCCATCTTCTGGAAAGCCGGAGAACAGATTTTGCAGCAGCTAATCTGATATGAGGATCGCTGCTTACACTGTAAAACATGATAATCAAAAAAGGTTTAGAAAGTTCAACTAGTAGTTGAAAAGATAAATAAATAAAAAGAGATCACAACAACTTCACACATGGGGCTAATTGATAAAGTTAAGATAATGCGACATCTCTCTGAAGCGTCCGTAGAAGTGCACATCCTTATTTTTATATTGGATTCTATTTTTTCTTCTGATAAGCATCCATTATTCTCTTACTTATGAGCAAGAATGCTATTAATTACTAGGGAGAACCTGAATGTTCTGATTTTAATTCTCTTCCCAGGAGTGCCTGGTATTCATAATTGTGCTTATTCGAAAGTGGATAGTACATCCACCTTTAATGCGTTGATACAAATATCAAATACTTAATGGCATTAATAAAGATGTAATATTGACAACTGTTAATAACTTCTACTTCTTCCAATGCAAATATTATGATGTTTAAAGCTAACCCAAACTCCAGTCTACAATAATACAACACTTGGCACAGGATGAAAGACCAAGCCAAAACAAGATGCAATTAGATATGAAAATAGCCAATCAGCTTTCATATGAAAAAATAAGAGGAAACCACCAACCCTAAAAATCTCTCACCAACATCATGAAATATTAACCAAAAAAATGACATCTTCAAAGTTACTAAATAAGATATTCAAAATGCACAGATTTTATTAATTACTGTGTTAAGTTTCTCTTTTCCTAAAATTACTAAATTGTGAACAAGAGAACTATTTCAAAGTCATATCTCACAAGCTTGAGCATGCATGAGTAAACAAAAATAGAATATAGAACCCAAAAAATAACAATCATATCTTATATCAGAACATCAAAGGAATAACAAATGAAGCCAGAAGCGCCAGGATAACACCACAGCAGATTAAGACAAAAAAATTTCATTACAACAAAGCCAAACCTGAACTACACAGGTAATTACAATCATCATGCTGACAAAGATGTGTTTATTTTGACAAAATATGTATAAATTAATGATAAGAACGTGGCCAAGAACCTGCTAGTTCACAATTCACATGATAGGTAGTGAAAGCACTATATATTTGTCAGTGCAATGAAAGCTTTGATGTTCAATAAACACCATAATATATATAGATTTCCACTTGTAACAAATCATTACTAAGTTAAAGATGCTTGAAAGATATTGCAGCAAAAGTTAAGACACCTCACTATCCAAAGATTTTAGAAATTCATACTGCGACATGTGACCATTAGAAACATCAGCCTTTTGCAGCATCTCTGACAAAGTATCGAGCAATTCAGTAATTTTGCGTTTGACGTGAGATCCTCGATGGGGTAAAAAACTCTTTACAAGTGTTTTTAGACCATAAATCTGCAAACGACAAGAAATAAAATAAAAATGATCACAAAGAGAGTTAAACTAATAAATTTACAATTAATATAAGCTACTTATGAATTGAAATTTGTTATCCAAACTCACCCTCAATTTACAAATATCATCCTCAGAAGTCTCATCAAATGAATCCAGTTCATCTAACTGTTCCACCTATACAGATATAATTCAGATTACTCATCTAACAATTATAAAAAAACATATGAAACACAAGCAAACTTACAAGAAGCTCTCTATAGTCTATCCACAGTACTACAGCAAAGTAAAAATATATAAGCAGAAATGTAGAAAAGTTCACAAAATATTACTTGTATAATATTTTCATATATGTATGGGGTGATATCTTTATTTTGAGATTCAAAAGCCGAAACAGAATGTTGTGCAATGCAACCCAAAGATTGCAAGACAGTTGGGATGTTCCGCCCACTATGTAGAGAATCCACAACTTCCTGATGAGAGACAGAAAACAAAGTTGGAATATCACTCCAAACAAGCATATTTGAAAATTCGGAAACTGCAAAATGGACATGCATTTATAGATATAAAAGAAGAATAAACTTTTACACTTTCTAACAAGATTGCAATTGGAAGACATGAGTAAGAATGTCAAAAGAGGTGCGACAGCCTTAAAAAGCTTGATGTGACTTGTAAGCCACTGATTCAGAGAATGACAAATAGTTTGCTTCATTTGAAGATAAGTATCTAAGCATGAACATCAAAGAGTAAATAGATCATACAGGAACAAGTTATGGAAGAAAAATGAAATCATGCACAGTGAATATTGAGTGATCAACAGCCAAAAAAAAAAATGACCATAGTTCTTCACTAATGAAATTATTTTTAATAACTGGGAGTACATATAGTAGCATCAACTTAACCCACAGATTTCAAGAAAAAACATCTCACAGCAATTGCAACAACCTTCACAATAGCCAGTAAAGACATTCCAATAGGTTTCAAACTAGCAGTTTGAAACATATGTTTAGCAACTATGCATAAAAATATTACAGTTTCACGCATTCAGGCAAATCAAACACAACTCAACTCTAAATGAATTAAATGAATTCAGGCAAATCAAACATAACTCATTACATATTAATATGAAAAAGTCAAGCACAGCACACTGTTATTATATGCCAAAACATATAAATACAATTATTATCCAACAGTAATTAATTCAAAGTACTTAAGACAAGTACACCTTGCATAATTCCATGAAAACAAATTGCTCAGAAGCACCACTTAATGAAGCAATTGCAGAAACAGCATATTTGGCCTGAGCACGGGTTCCTTCAAGACACAACCTCTTCAACAAAGGGTGAATATCACTGCATAAAAAATGAATAAACTCAAGTTCCTGACATAAAAGAAGCATACCAAAATAAATAAACAAGGCAAAGCAAAACCAAATAGTGCTTTTCTTTACTCAACAACCAAGAGAGATATCAGGAAGTTGAGTTATTATTATGTCCCTTCAAGAAAAATAAACAAATGAATAAAATCAAGTTCCTGACATAAAAGAAAAGCATACCAAGATAAATAAACAAAACAAAGCAAAACCAAATAAAGCTTTACTCAACAACCAAGAAAGATGTCAGAAAGCCTAAAATAGAAAAACATAATAAAACCATTAATATAGGGGTTCAAATTTTCATCATTGTCATCTTATGAAGTGCTCATTGTTATTTTTATTAGTGATCGATCACTTCTCTAAAGCTCTATTAAATAATCTATTAAAATTTATTTGTTTCATACCAAGAAGTTGAGGTAAAATCCTGCCTTCACCAAGGATGGGTGAGGGATGGGAGAAGGTTAATTTAGTGATACAATACCTCCCGTGCATATTCACCATAGATTTGGTAAATTAAAAGATTCAACAGAAAAAGAAAAAGAAAAAGAAAAAAAAAAAAAAGGAAAAGAAAAGAAGAAGAAGAAGGAACAATAGGATCAACCCTTATTTCAAGAAAAGTAACTTATCAAAAGACAATCAACAATATCTCTAACTAAAAGGGTTCTTCCATAAATGAGAATTTGATCCTTTTCCAATTTCTGAGGTCCAGAAAGATTAATCTTAATTTTCAAGCCATGTCCTAAACACAAAACAAAATAGAAGAAGACTATCCAAGTTCTTCATAATGTACTTCACAATGCATCATTCTAATAAAAAACTGTTGTTCAGTGTCCAAAACCGGTGAACAAAAGACTCCAGAGGTTACCCATATTTGATGGAAATATGAGGACCAGCTTGTGCCAAAACTTCGATCATCTTGTCATTAATCAGGTCATTCCTCTCTAACAACTTTTGAAACTGCACTTCTGAACCTCTTAGTAGTGAAGGAAAAATGTTGATAATGGCCTACAACAGGTGTAATGGCATGAATAGTTAGCAAACCCAATATACAATTATCTAATTGAAAGGCTGACACTATGAGAAGCATGCTATGTGAAACAACTGCTGCTGCATTCAACACCATTCTTTCTTCCACATTCAACAGTTGAGATAATATTTGCTTAATGAAAAATAGCTTTTGTCCTTCAAATTAATATTCCACAGGGCTTTGATATTTTCCCTTCATATACCTTCACTGGACATGGTCTATGCTATCAAAGGAGATAGGCGGGGTAAGGCGTTTTGGTAGTTCAACAACCTGCCCAAGCACTGCCTAAGCGCCGTCTCTGACCAGTCAAAGGGAGGGTTGACTAGTAAAACATGCATAATTATATCTAATGTATAAGGAATCATAGCTTAAAATATCCAAAGCACCACCCAAGTGCCGCAGGCGACTGTTTGAAAGAATTTCCCAAGCGCCAACTTAGCAGCACCTTTAACAACATAGGATATAGCATAGTTGAGCCAATGATGAAATTCAATAAAAAGTGTTGGAGATGCTATCGAACAAAAAAAAAATAGATAGTTTATGCTCAGGCTCGCACTCTTATGCAACCTAGGATTAATATTTCAAGCTTAGGTATTCGAAGACAAACAATGTGAAGGAAACATGCCTCATATGCAAACCAATAAGAACATCTCTACACATTTTCCTACTCTAAATGGGTTCCTTTTGTACACAGATTTTACCACATTCAAAGATCAGCACAATAAGAATTTATGTACATATAGCAATACCTTAAAATTAGGTCACATATTCATTTCTTTGAAAAGTTATATGAATTTTGAAATCACTAATATAGAGGGTTCTCAATATCTGAACTCAAACTTACTTAATTTATTTGTTTTTCATATTCCACTACTTTATCCCTTTCTGATCATCTGTAACAGCATACAAAAGGCGGATGTTCTAAAAAATTTGGTTGTTTTATGCCTTCAATTCTTTCTTCATTGTTAGATCACAAGTTTGAATATAATGAAAAATTTGGTGCCATTTCAGACCGAAAATGGAAAACACTAATAACATCTGCTGAGAGGTTACTCTTACCAGAAGAAGGTTAATAGAAGCAGCTCCAAAATGCTTGTCTATATATCTATCGCTGGAAAGACCATCCACAATACAGCGGACATGCTCTGAATCGAATATATACAAGCATTTGGAGGTGAGCAACTTAAAAAACTCAAATTCTGGATGCCTATCTCCTATCAATTTCAGAAATTTATCCTGAAAAAGAAGAATAAAGAAATTTTAGTGAAATGGAAACAATGGAGGCAAACATATTACAAATGGTCAAAAGAAAGAAAAAATTACATGCATAGAAAATAGGCTAAACCTTGACTCAGATTTTACATAAGAATAAACAAAACCAATGACAAAGCTGTCCCCATTAAAATGAATCAACTTCTAACAAAATTGCAGACAATAAATGACAAGGAGATAAAAGAAAATAGCATTATAAGTTATATGTAGTGGTAGGCAATCATTTAATGCTAAATAATCACATCTTTCATCAATCTAAACCACTTATACAAAGCATCAAAACAGTTAGATAACTTCTAATCTTGAACTACTTCAAATCAATCACATGCTTCTCATTAGCCTTCAATTTTTTTTCCTAATTTCAGCTGCTCTTGACAACCATAACAAGAATAACACCAAAGCCCAGTGTCAAAACATGACACAGAGAAAATGATTTCCCCAAGTTCCAAAACTGCCAAGAAACTGTTTATAAGTGAAAATGAAAGCCCATTAGAAAGCTGTGTTGATTATCGTTAGATAACAGACGAAATGCATTCTGCACTTAGTAAACTTATTATATTGCAACAAAGTATTCTTGTAGATCCTATTTTTGTCACAAAGGCATGAGAAAACCCGGTGCTCTCTTTCCTACCATGTATTTCTTTCTGCATAATAAAGCAAAAGAACAAGAAATATATGTTTCCTGCAGTGTAATTTGAAAAATTGTTTCAATTCCCAATCACATAGGCTTCTCTATAGGCAAGAATATCAAACAATTTTGTTCACATTCATAATTGACAGAATAAAATTGTTCTTCAGGTCAATTACCAAATATAGGCCTGATAATTTAAGGAAAGTTCCAAATACAAGTCCAATAAGATATTCTTGCACCAATAATATAACTTAGACCATAGTATGTAATCACCAATATTGCCAACCTGAACAGAACTTAAAGCGTGTAATTTTCCAGTAAGAAAAAACTTGATATATATACTCTGCAGGCAATGAAACAGTATCTAAACAAGCATAAAGCATGCAACTAGTAAATAATTATTAAGCTAAACAAGGAACAAGTAGAAGACGGCCCCAAGGACGTGACCGAGTGGTTTTCAAGCAGTTTTCTTTACTAGCCACCGACCCGAATTCAAATCTTGGGAAGGTAGGAGGCTAAAAAACAATTTGGGCTTTGCCCGCCCCACCCAAGTACCATTTTTATAATAATTAAAATAAAAAGGGAACAAGTACAAGACGCACTCTGGAAATCAAGGCATTTTTTATCGTCACGTCGCCCAAAAATTCCTCCAGTGTATTGAAAATTTTATTATCCTTCATCTTGTTCAGTCTCTGAAAGCACTCTTCCGCCTTAGAAGGATCAGGAAAGGAAGCTGACATTTTCACAAATGAATATTTCATTCTTTTCAGTGTTTCTTCAAGACAACTCTCCTGCAATACATATTTACCATGCTTCATTAATCAAAATACAAGATGCACAAAAAAGATATAAGCTTGTAACACGCAGAAAATATCACCAGTTCACATAAACAAATTATTTACTCTTTAACAGTATAATCTGGAGGAAAAAAAAAAACAGAAAACAAAAAATAAATGTCAAAGAACAACATCCTTGAAATCCCTATTTTTTATAAAATGAAATCTTTGCAATGAACAGAAAGAAATCCAAATCTTGAAGGTAATACTGATCACCTCCAATTTTTGCATGACAACTGTCCAAGATATCTGGTTATGGTTTCTGTTCAGAGACACTTTTATAAACACAGACATCAATACAAAATAAAGTTTGCCAACAGTCGTTAATACTGCAAAGGCTAGAAGGCAATGACAGTAAGCACCATGCATGTGTAGTCTTCTAAATATTAAAAACAATGCACTATACCTTCTCTTTCTTTCGTAGAGATAAATAATACTGCATTTCTGTTCGTAACCTGAAAACATTCATAATTGATAAGAGAATAGCCTTTTCCAGCCAAATTACAGCAATAATTCTGTAACAATACCTTTTTTTCAGAGATAAAACACAGTTCAGTGCCTTCACATGAAGAGGGGTAAAAAGAGAAAACAACTGCACCCAGTGTCTTGTACTCTCCTCGACTTCAAGAACAGGAAACAAATCCTCCACAAGAATTCGCTCAATGTTTTGGGGCCTGGAAGGAGGACGGGATGGACATAGAAACTTATATTAAAAAGAAGAGAGATAGAAAAAAGTGAACAAGAAATCCACGAAGAAAGAGCCTAAACATCACAAAAAGATCTATACAAATGTATTGGGACCTGGATTATTTGAAAATTAGATCTATTGGAAATAATAAAAAGGGGATATTGATATTATAAGCCTTAGGTGCAGATAAGCATACCTGAATTCCTTACAATCTTTATCATAACAAAGCATCAAGATTTTACAAGGAATCTGTTCAAAATGATCACATATTGTCATCTGGTCTTCATTACACTTTTTACAATAATCTCGATATACTTCCAACAACTTTAGCATGGCCTTCTTTCTAACAGGTACCTTCATTGACGGAATCGACAAATGAGCGTCAGATATCCTAATTCTCTTCAAGTAAAACCAAACTTTCTAAAGCAAAATTACCTTCTTATCCCGAAGTCTTTCAGTAGCTTCAGATATTAGTTTCTCTGGAACAAATTTCAGGCGCGACCTGGCAAGATCACAGGCCACAATCACTGCTTCTGTTCTCACTTTATCATCAAAATCTAACAATCGACTTTCAAGGGCAGCTGCTCATTGACAAGTCATAAACATAGGAGAACAGTAAATTAGATTAAAAAAAAAAAAAAAACTTTGGAATCAGGAAAAATGATGCTCTAAATGAATCAAGAATTGGGAATAGCTTACTGAGAATTTCACGGGATTCTGTCCTAAATGGACTAGCCAAGTAGCACATTTTAGCACAAAGAACAGCACTTAATCTAACTTCAGCAGATTTGTCAGAGAACCTTTTCAGAAACTCTACAAAAAGCTCAGGATATCTCTCTGCAAGACAGTTTTCTGGTAGTGCACAAAGTTTTCCAATTAAATTAACAGCTTTTATTCGGACGTCAACCTGATCAGTCTTCATATAAATTCAATGTGTTAATGTGCATACACATAAGTATATCTTTCAAAGTACAAGAAAAGAATAGAACAATAGAAGCACTAACATGAAACTCACAATGCCCACCCATATTAACTAATGAGACAATGTAAAAGATTGAAAACACAGAGAGAGAAGCAATACCAGTAACTCTTGGATCAAGTTTGGGATGACAGCAAGAAGCATCTGAGGAGAACATTGAAAAATTTTTAAAATAATTTCATGGTAAAATTCTTTGAGATCACCCGCTACAGCATCTCTATCCAAGAAACAAGATGTTAAGAACCCACAAACAAAGGGCTCAAGCTTTTCTGCACAACTTTGAATGATAGAAACAGCAAGCTGAGAAGCAGCATGAGGTGCATCCTGTAATGGAAGAAAAGTACAACAGAATGTATCATACTTCCAAACCAACCAAAAAAATGCATCTCTCCTTGAAAACAATGCATCAAATACTCTAATACACTAAGCCATAAAGCTCAAATAAATAAGAGAAACCTTTGACTCTAAACTCTAAAGTGCAACACATGAAGAAAATTCGGTAGATAGAAAGCTAATTTTCTCTTGCACAATAGTACACAACGTTATTGAACTTTTCAAAAGTTGATTATACTAAGGAATATAAATATATCACAAGCAGTAGTAATTTCTTGGACTCCGAGCACACAATTTACTACTCTTTCATGCTTAACTGCATACAACCATGGAAAACAATTTCCACCAGACTCGTACCTTTTCCTGCTTTACAAGATTCCACAAAACTACTTCCAAAAGCGGCTGAGAAGCTTCCTCGTTTAAAATATGTATCATTATAGACAATATATAGTTAATCAAACTTGACAAATGAGGTTCACTGCAGAGCCTGAAATGCAAGGCCATCACTATCATTATAAATAGAACATAACAGATTAAACTAATAAATTTATTTAACACACTATGCAAATTGGAATTTTTTTATTTTTTTAAGAAAAAGAAGAAGACCAATGTTACACAAAAAGCAAAGCCAAAAACAAGAGATTAAAACCAAGTGAATAACAAATGATGATTCCAATAAAAGCTTCAAGATGGAATATTTAATGATTTCAGTGAAGGCTCTCATCACTCATCAGAAAGATTACCTTACTCAAAAATCAGCAGTTGCAACTGAAAAGATTAAAGAAGGTTCTAGGTATCAAATTATGGGGAAAAGGCTTTTGTAAGAATTTGCATGGAGCAGGTTCACCTTTAATGATATGACCTAAGCGAAATCAACCAAGTCTACGTGACTCAAGAGCACATAGCCAAGTGAAACCAAAATGGCACTATATTTTAAAACCTTATTACTACTCAATCCAATCAAAATTATTCGATGAAGTGGATGAGGCCATGAGGGGCAGGAGCCCATCATTCTGATATTTTAATACATTTATCTACAAGATTTTCAACATGACTCCAAGACATCATCTGTTTGACTAGAATACAGTCAAGTTAGCAAGCTTATAGCTTTGCAGTATACAAAAGTTCATGAAAGATATCAAGTTAACAAAAGATAGTGACCAACGATTGATTGATATAACAAGCATGAAAAAATTTATTTTGTGTTTAAAAAAAAGCAAGTTCTAAACTAGAAATAAAGATGGAAAGAAACTGACCTCACAGCAGAGAAAAAATTATTAAACATTTGGAGAACTAAATCACTGCATTCGATATCCAGCATTATCACAAAACATTTACAACGAGCAACGATTTCTAGTATTTTAACCCTTTTGGAAAAGAACGGGCATCTGGTATTTCCAAGCTCCTTAAACAAATTGACAATAAGTTCAAAAACACCCTGAAAATGATAGAAATTACATAAGCTGCAAATAATAAAAATAAAACTTAAGTACTAAAGTAGAAGCAAACACATGCAACATATTCATGGTCAAAAACTTGTACCCTAAGATATTTGTCCTCAAAGGGCGGTTCAGGTGCCAGGATTCGAAAAAGTTCACTGACACAAGTAGCCGCAGAAAGCCTAATATCCTTATCATTTTGATGAAGCAGGCCATGCTTAATTATAGATTTTCTGAAAGTCTTTGTGGCAGCTTCAAACTTCTTGAGAGCCTCTGCCTTTTTGGAAGTCTCAGGTGATAGAGGCTGTTCAATTTTCGACAGAGCATTTTCGACTTGCTGCAAACATAACAAGAATAAAAAGAACAAATTATATTACAATTTTTTAAAAACAATTATCAACCATCTTCTAATCAAATAAAACACGTCCTTGTTGAAAAAGCAAACAAACACACATGCACCAGATCTGCTTGAGCTTGACATAACGATTACACAAAATTATAACACAATTAGATTTCGTAGTACATTAGAAAACAATAAATAGAAAGCGCGATCAAAAAATTTCGAAAAAACAGATTCCGAACTAAAAAACGAAGGACGTAAACGTATACTCAGTAATTTTAGAAAGACGCGCTTTCATTTTTTTTTTTTTATCGTCGAGATACACAAGGACAAAATTCCTCAAATCTTGAAACTACAAAATTCAAGTACCCGTTCTCATTTTACAAAACGGTTATGTAACGCGACTCGCCTTAAAACTTAGCACAAAAATGCATGTACAAAATTTAAAAGAAGAAAAGGTAAAGAACAAGCACTTACTTTGAGGGAATCGAGGAAGAGGCCTTTGTTGAAACGAGTGAGAGTGAGATTAGCGAGTTTGGCGCCGATTTCGGAGACGAGTTGCAACGGCGACTCAGCCATTTTCAACCTTTTTTGTTGCAGTAACCCCTATACACTGTGGTTAGTGGTTCAGCATTAGTTCGTTAGTGACTGGGTGAGGGTTTTGGGAGTATTTGTTTTTTTCCTCTGTGCGTTTGCTGGCGAGAAAAGTGTGGTGTTGTGTGAGAAAGAGAGATACAGTACTTTGAGCGCGTGGAACGACGCGCGATATTTGCTACGTGTTTGGCGGTGATGGTCCCTGTAGAGATCTAACAGTAAGGGTTATTGATGAAATTATTTTTAAAAAAATTAATTTCAAATATTTAAAAGCCCGCCAGCGGCTGCTTTGGTGGGTTTGTAAATTGCGTGGTGATTAACGTAGTTTGAAATAGGGACCGTTGATGCTAGTGCACGAGATCTATCTCGTGATGGGTTCTCTGTGTGACAAAAATAATTTGTTCCTTCCTTTTTTTCCAAAAATGATAAATATATTTAAAATTTATACACCTCTCTTATTGTACTGTAGCTACAGTGGGAAGGGTATAGAAATTTTAAGTAAAAATTTAAGTATATATATTATTACTCTTTTTTTAAGTGTTTTTATTAAAAATAAAAATAAAACTCAATTATAATAGATTCTTTATTATTTAATCCAACCCAAATTAAAACAAAAATTACATATGAATATAAAATAATCAAAAAAAGATAATGAATTAATCGACGAAAAAATTTTAATCACACATCCCACACGGCTGTGAGATGTGTGTTTTAAAAAAATTCACTTTAATTTAAAACCTAAATATTTTAAAATATAAAGTGTTTCATAAAAGAATTACATATTATTGATATGTAATTCATAAAATTTCAAATAAGACTCGTTATTGATATATTCCTACGAAAAGAAAAGGGTCAAGAATGAAACTTCCATTTATAATAGAATAATAATTTCAAACTAGTCATTTTCAAACACACGTGTCTCTTTCATCTGAACTTCAAATCACAATTTATAAAAATATACATACACTTAACATATATACATATAATTTTCATCAATAAATCTCTCTCAAATTCGGACTTACGTAATATCAAAATTAATCCTTAAGTTATTGTATCGCGTATACTTTACACTGATCTTCATTATAGTTAAAAAAAATGAATTATAATCATATTTTTACCCGCAGTCACAACGTGACTATCATTTGGGTGATTGACAATTTAATCATGTTGTGTTTAGTCACATTGTTGACCATCAGCCACATTGAATATAGTCATAATTGTAATATCAACTACATTGCCGATTTTTAATCACATTTGTGACCTCGGTCACATCAGTTACCTCAATTACATTATTGACCCTTAGTGACATTGTGCACAGTCACAATTGTGACCTCGATCATATTATCGACCCTCCATCACACTTGTGACCTTAGTCACATTAGTTATCTCAATCACATTGTCGATCCTTAGTCATATTACTAAACTATATCTCTTTATAACATGATAATAATTCCAAATTAGTCAATTTCAAACACCCGTATCTTTTCATCCGGACTCCAAATCACATTTTATAAATAATATACATACACTTAACATACATACCTATAACTTTCGTCAACAAATCTCTATCAAATTTGGACTTACGTAAGATCATAATTAACTCCTAAATTATTATACATACTTCACATTTATCTTAATTTTAGTTAAAAAAAATTAAGTTATAATCATATTCTTACCCACAGTCACAATGTGACTATCATTTTGGTGATGGACAATTTAGTCATGGAAGTACCTCTGTCACATTACCGACCCTCAATCTCATTGAATACAGACATAATTGTAATATATGTTACATTACCGACCTTTAATCACATTTTTTGCCTCATTGACTCATTCGCATCAGTTATCTTAATTACATTGTCGACTCTCAGTCACATTGAGCACAACCATAATTATGACCTCAATCATATTATCGACCTTTGGTCATACTTGTGACTGTTAGGGTTGGTGCTCCGAGTGTAAATCTGGATCGTATTTATGTCTGATTCATAAATACGAGCAATTCTATTTTCCATAATAATTACTAATTTAATGGTAGCACCCTTGTCTTTTATACACTTATTCGATCTAATTGAGATTGAATATCTTATTACGATTAGATTGAAACTGAATGCGCAATTACAACGCAGTTTGTAATTGACATTGGGAAACGCGCTATTAGTTGTATATCCTTAAATAAAGTTCCTGGTCAAGATTTACTAACACGGGTCGGTTAGTAAAATCCGCTGAGACCAGTACATGTCGTATATCGTGACTTGGTCTGACGGTTTATCCCAGTGAACCATGAGTCTCTGGAGACTCGTATAGACATGTAGGTGTTTATTTGATAAGACACTGAATGACTCACTGAAGGTTTCCTAATATATGGTACACCAACGTCAATAGGAACCTTCTCGAGTTGAGCGAGCATAGTGGTCCTTCGACTTGAGATACCACAATGGGATATATGAGTTATCATCCACACTTTGATGGCAGTCACGTCAACGATCAATTCATGATCAGACCTCTGCATGTTCGTTGGGTGTGGATTGATGCTCATGATATACAGTGCGTATCAAGACAGGATCCGTCAGTCCTGTGTACAGGGCATATGCATCCTCACATGTTTACGATCTAGTAAATCTATGGCTGTGGTATAACATCGGAAACCAGTTCCGAGTGTTATTTCGTTATCGTAAATTGAAAGTCGACTGTATTTTACCGAACGGATTTGACGTTTTCATCTATATCCCAGGTATAATACGGATAACCTGTGACAGAGGGATTATACGTATGCAGTGACCTCGACTTGTATAGTTTAGCGAGATTATATGTGGTCGTCATAATCCATGAGTGAGTGGATTATGGACACGAAATTGGATTTTGTGATGGATAAACCTAAACTTAGAGAGTTCCACAATATGAAGTGTACTCGTTGAGCACTTGGGCAACTCGATATGAATAATATGGATTGTTCATAATACTTCACCGGATTAAGTGAGTTAATTCGGATCGTTTAATCGTTAAACGATAACACATGCTTTAGGGAATTTTGTCTGATAATAATTAATGTGTATTTGTATTAGATACATAATTAGATTAGATACATATCATTAACATATTGTATGTTGACACATGTAAAGTAAGTTATTATTAAATTCATTAAAGTAATGAATTATAATTATTATTAACTTTACATGTGTAAAGTTGATTATTATCAAATATATATTACTAGTAATATATATGGTTATTATTTGTGCCATGTGTGTGCATATTTACCAAAGCTTTATTTAATTATTATTTTGAATAATAAGTTGACCAAATATTGCATACACTCACGCCACTTTTGGAATTTATAAAAGGAAATTGTTTTCTTTTTCAAAAAGGTGGTGTTGGCCATATATATTTAATACACTTCTCTCCCTCACGTTTTTTTGGTTGAAAAATTAAGAAAGAAAAGTTGTTTTCTTTATTCTCCAAGCTTCTCTCATGGCCGACTCTTACCAAAGAAAGTGACCCAAATTTTGTTTGATGAAACAAGAAGAAAAAGTGAAGGAAAACAAGAAAAGGCTTAAGGATTCATGGAGATTAAAGGTAATCTGATTCATCATTGAGCTTAGAAAATTATTTTAATTGTTCTTGTGTTCCTAGAACATGTCTAGGGTTTCTTTACTTATTCAAAATTGGGACTTTTGTGTTTGGTAGTTGGAATTGGAGGATTAAGCATGTGTGAAGTGTTATTTTGGATGAAATTAGTGTAATTTACATCCAATTTTGTTCAAATTGTTGTTGGACAATATGTTGCCATTCTAGACTTATTGATCCACTCTAAATAGCCTAGAATTGTTCTAGAGTTCTTCATTTGTGGTGACTTTGGATTGGTGTTTGATTAATTAGATTTATCTTGGTGAAAATTGGAATTAAATCATGAATTTTGATGAATTTTGGTATGCAGATCAGATATGCCCAAACTGAAAATTCGGTGGTATTTTTGATGTCCTACGAATGTAATGGATGTATTTTGGGAGTTGGCACAATTGCCGGAAAGTGTTTTCGACTTGAAATAAGCGAAAACGGCCAAAAACGGCGTTACCGGGTGGATTTTGAGCCAACCGGGTGACGGCTGTGAAAACAATGATTCTGTCTCTGTTTAGGCAGCCCATGAACTGCCCTGACACTATTGGATCTGACCTAGTCAGTTTCCATAAGTGTCGGGTAGTCGGTTCGGTCAAAAACTAGTTTTAGTCAATTTTGCGAAAATCGATTTTCGTAAAAATTTCGCGAGTTTTCAACTATATTTATATTAATATAAGATATTAAATAAATTGGTTTAGGTAATATGAGTATATTATTCATATTCGATATTGAATAATTTATTTGGCATTTTGAAAATGTTTTAAAATACGATTTCGCCCGAACTCGCGCTTCCGCTGCTCCCATCGCCCAAAACCCCAACAGTGACCTCAGTCACATTGTCAACCCTCAGTCACATTCATGACCCTCAAGCACATTGAACACAGTCACATTCATGACCTCAATCACATTGTGATTATATTTTTTACTACAATCAAAAAATTATTGTCAATTGGGTGTGTATCTAAATGTATATTTATTTAAGCACAGTCACAATGTGACTATAAATGGCTTCATCCGCTCACAAAAACCAAAGAGAAACTAATATTTAGTGTGTATTTAAAATTAAAATAAGTATTTTCAAAACTCAGTGCCCAAATGGGAGATGAATAGTTAAAATGTATTATGGCTTACACAAATATATATTATTACATATAAAAGATAAGGCATTTAAAGCTCTCATATTTATCCTGGGAGCTTTGAATTGCTCTCATTGATTCGGGAGTGAAAATTAAATTCTTTCCCGAGTTTTATTTAATGTTCCAATGGCTATTGATTTGCTACTAATAATTAATATTTTTTGGTTTGCAAAAACCTCCATCAACTCGAGTTCAAAATCATATCAATTTCCTACCAACACGTAATTGAAACACACAACAAGTCGTCATTTGATGCGCTCAACATGGATTAAGAATAGCAAATCCAAAACCAAAACTTAAATAATTGTATGTTCAATAACGATGTTGAGTACTCCAAATATAGATCATACTCTAACTTCAATGCCGCTGAAGATTTCTCCGGCGACCACAACGACATTCTATTAGATTTTTTGCAGTCCCCTGAGATCTTCAGTTATGAGAATCATGAGCCTGCCTATTCTCAGTCCCCATTTGGTTTAGGTCATGTTGAGAACGATAATAACATAATCGGATACGATGATCATAGAGCATTCATCTATCACCATCTAATTCTTCCACCTCTCATTGAGATGGACTCCAAGAAAGGAATCACTGTAAAATCCAACTTCCATCCCCATTGTCAAAAGTAAATTGCTACATTTTTAAAATGGTGCAAACCACCAAACCTACTTTAGTTGGAGGATTTCCTTTGTTGATTTTTTTGGAGCAAAACTTCAAGTTTGCTTTAGGTGCATTTATAAGTTTGTTGTAATAGTGAGCTTGAGTTTCACTATAAATTGGGAGCTCATTTGAGAGCTCAAATCATCCCCAACAAGAAGCTCCAAGTAAGAGAGCTTAGAGTGTAAGCTCAAAGTAAGAGAGCTTAGAGAGTATAGTTAGTGCGTGACATTTTTTTGTACATGTTTTATAATACTTATAAATTTTATTCAAGTAGTAATATAGAGTATTTCTTTTTCCTCACAAAACACTCTTCAATGATCAGAGAATCATAACAAATGGTATCAGTAACTTTGGTTATATATTGGGGATATCGGAGGTGAAGAACGTAACTTGGTGTGAAAAATTCAGGTTTCAGGAAAGTTCTCAAAAATCAATTTTGAGCATACCATCAGCTTGTTCACGTCGAGACGAGCACGGTGATATTTTTCGACAACCAAATGGAGGCCGGAAGAGCACGCACATGCCAGGCATAAGCAGCTTCATGCGCTCACACTCGTACGCACGCCGTCACGTGCTCCAGAGGTTGAAGACGACACACGTGTCAGCCACGTCAGTAGTTCCGGTAAAGTCATCAGTTACGTCAGCGACACGTCATTAGTTCCGGTATAGTCATCAGACACGTCATCACCACATCAACAGTTCTGATAGAGTCAGCTGACACGTAGGTGCCACGTCATTAGATCCGATACAGTCAGCAAATATGTCAGTATTTCTGGTACAGTCATCTGCAATGTCAGATTTTCCAGCACAGTCATCTGCCACATCATCAATTCTGGTCCAGTCAACAGTCACATCATCTGCCACATGTCAGAAATGTCAACATATCTGGTAAATTTCATTGAGCTCCCTGAAGTCTCTGAAATTTATATTTTAGCCTCAGAAATTTTATAAATTTATAATCGACCCCTGAGTCGGATTTGAACCAACGAAGAGTCAAATCCATCATTTTTTAACATTCTGGACGTAACGGTGACCTCCGATTTGTGAAAATCAGTCCCGATATTATCTTATTTTCATTTTAAACTTTAAACTTAAAATAGAAATGTAAGATTCATTTTCTAGTGTGATGATCAAGATGACAACAACCAATTACTCCCTCTACAGACCTCAGATGATAGATTATTTGCACTGTAAAAATCTATTTGATATGATCGATGTGAAGGGAGTGAGACCAGATTCTGTTAAAGAGATTGACTAGAATAAACTCAACAATAGAACTATGGGTCAGATTAGGCACTGGATCAGCCATAGTGTCTTCCACCACGTAAAACATGACACAGATGCTTACGAAATATGGATAAAACTAGAAGACATGTTTCAGGCCAAGATAGCTTGGAATAAAGCCCTGTTAATGAGGCGTTTGGTGAATTTGAAGCTACAGAGTGGAAATTTCGTTGCATAATACACCAATGAGTTCCAGAGCCTGGTGAATCAGCTGTCTGCAGTAGACATGCGGCTGTGAGATAAAGTACAGGCCCGCATACTACTTAGTTCTTCTTATGATAGCTATGAGATATTGATGGTTACTCTCAGTAATTCTGCTTCAGGAGACAAACTTACCATGCCTATGATAAAAGATGTCATGTCGAATGAAGAGTCCAGAAGAAAAGATGTTGGCTCAGAACATGAAAAGCCTTCGTCATGAAGACTCAAGGAAGACATCGGGGAAGAGAAAGAGAGAGAGGCAGAAGCACAACCAAAGGTAGATCCTTAGATAGAAGGATGTCTACCTATAATAGCTACCATTGTCAAGGCCACTTAAAGAAGAATTTACAAAAACTACAACAAGAGCATGACCAAGGCAATCACCAGCCGAAGAACAACAAATGAGAGACACTAGTAGTTTTCCAAGGAGATGTAGTGATATGCTCTATGCAGGAAGGGACATGTCTTCACACCACAGCCTAAATGTTGAGTGGGTGGTAGATACTGCAGCATCCTACCACGACACTCCTCACAGAGATTTATTCATAACATACAAAGCATGAGAATTTGGTTCAGTGAAGATAGGAAATATCAGTTCCTCTGGGATAGTAGGAATGAGTGATATTTAGTTGCGGATAAATATCGGGTGTACATTAACATTGAAGTATATCATGTATGTTCCATAACTTTGGCTAAATGTACTCTCAGTGATAGATCTTGACAAACAGGGCTATGACAGTCACTTCAGAAATTGCACATGGAGAATGACAAAATGTGTCATGGTTGCGCCCGAGGACATGTTTGCGGCACACTATACAAGACTCATGTGAAGGTTCATGCAGACAGCCACAATGTAGCTGAAAAAGAGGTTTCTCAAAATCTGTAGAACTAGAAACTTGGTCACATTAGTGAGAGATGGTTGTATACCCTGACTAAGAAAGATCTTACCATGGATGTTACACTAGGTATTTACAACCATTATTTGTTTGGTAAGCAATACAGAGTCTCGTTTAATTTGTCTTTAAAGAGAAGATCATAATTACTCAATCTGGTGAACTCTGATGTTTGTGGTCCCTTGGAGGTTGATTCACTAGGCAGTAATAAATATTTTCTGAATTTCATTGATGATGCTTCTCAGAAATTCTATGTGTATTTCCTGAAGATAAAGGATCAGGTCATAGATCCGTTCAAACTATTCCACATCATGATAGAGTGTGAAATAGGGAAGAAGTTGAAGTGCCTCCATACAGACGATGGAGGCGAGTATAGTTCTAGGGAGTTTGATGCCTACTGCAGGAGACACGTCATTCGATATGAGAGAATTGTTCCACTTATCCCACAACATAATGGTGTAGTTGAAAAAATGAACCGCATCATTATTGGGAAAGTCAAAGCATGATCAGTATGGCTAAACAGCCAAAGTCATTCTGGGAAGAAGCTGTTCATATCGTCTGTTACTTGATCAACAGATCACCATCTGTATCGTTGAATTTTGAGATTTCGGAGAAAGTGTGGTCTGATAAGAATCCATCATACTCTAACCTTAGAGTATGAGGCTATTTAGCCATTGCAGATGTATTCAATGAGCTCAGGCAGAAACTCGAAGTAATGACAACTTCATGTATATTCATAGGCTATAGAGATGAAGAATTTGGATACATATTATGGGATCCGAAGGAAAAGATGGTCATTAGAAGCTAGAATGTATAGTTTCTTGAAGACCCGACAATTGAAGACATTAAAAAGCCCAAGATGTCTTCCAATTCCAGTGCCAACAGAAATCCACACCTAACACCAGCACAATTGACCACGAATAGGGTGCACGATGAAATTCCAGAAGCAGAACTAGAGGAGGCAGATAAGGATGTCGAGTAGGAGGAGACATATCCCGCTTCATCGGGAGCTACAGAAGAGATTATTAAGCAGAGAGAGCCGCAACCTGCTCCATTAGAAGCTACAGGATCATCCACATATTCGAATGATGACAAACCTTCTGAAACCAGTGGACCTCTGACAATAAGATTTCAACGAGGCAGGATTCCATCAACCAGATATCTGGGATCCGAATATATTCTCCTTAATGATGAAAATGGGCTAAGGCATTGAGGAATAAATGGGTAAAAAAAATATGGCACCAAACTGTGTTGTGCAGAGACACATCATAAGAGTACTATCAGAGACATAGTGAAGTATGCTGTGCAGAGACACAGTTGATCGGGACAAGCCAAAGCTATACAGAGACATAGCCGGGATAGCTGTCAGAAGACAATCGTTTCAGATACAGTTGGAGGGGGGAATTATAGAATCCGACTTGCATCCCCATTGTCAAAAGTATGATCACCGTTGTCAAAAGTAAATTACTACATTTTTACAATGGTGTAAATCACCAAACCTACTTTAGGTGGAGGATCTCATTTATTAAATTTTTTGGAGTAAAACTTCAAATTTGCTTTAGGTGCATTTATTAGTTTGTTGTAATAGTGAGCATGGGTTTCACTATAAATTGAGAGCTCATTTGAGAGCTCAAATCATCCCCAACAAGAAGGTTCAAGTAAGAGAGCTTAGAGTGTAAGCTCAAAGTAAGAAAACTTAGAGAATGTAGTTAGTGTGTAAGGTTTTTTTTCTTATAAATTTTGTAATACTTGTAATTTCTATTTAAGTAGTAATATAGGGTATTTATTTTTCCTCAAAACATTCTTCAGTGATCAGAGAATCACAACAATCGATCTCCGCAAATGGCACCAATAAGCTTATAGCTGTTTGATTTTTTCAATTTTGATCAGATCTGCTCATCTTCACTAAGCTGTGATTTTATTGAATTTTTACTCTGTTAAACTGGGTATGAACTCAACTAATGAAGGTGCATATTAGTTATTATGTTGTCTAATTTTAGGTGCATATTTTGGTTAATGGACGTGATCTAAGTTGCCTTATTATGTTGTCTAATTGAGTGACTGAAAACATAGTGTGTGAAGGTGCACTTGAATTGGATTGTAAAAAATGGATTCATTGGATTGGGTTATAGGCCATGATTGGATTTAATGATGTGGCTTTTGAAACAACCTGAATTTCAAATTCTATCATTTACTACTCTTTTGATGTACGATTTTACTATTTATCTCAATGATTCATTGATGAATATTAAAAAAATACATATTTATTCAAAAAAAAATTAATCATTTTACACTTATAGTTTCATTAATCCCCTTAATTTAACACATTTGTGAAATAACAATTAAATTTTTATTTTTATTATTTTTTTTATATATATTGTGTAGGTAAAATATTATTTTGGAAGCTCGAAATGAAAAATGAATATGAGATCTGAATTACAGGTTTCAGGAAACCCAAAAGAGTGTGATAGTTAGGTTCAAATCAGACTTGAAAAATATTGATCGTGTTTAGATTGACAATAAAATAAGCTTATGATGTATTTAGCTACACATATATTGTATTGTTATTATTATAAATAAAAAATATATTTAGGAGGTCCCTCCGAGATTTTATATATATAATATTATATATAAAATATTTTTGGGGGCCACCAATATTTTTTTTATATATAATATAATATATTATATTATAAAAGAAAATAATGCAATGCATTCTTGCATTGTTTGACAGCAAAGCAACAATGCATTGCAAATGCATTGCATTTGAGAATGCAATTGCATTTGTCATTTGGTGCAGAGGCCTCCTATAAAAGGTGGTGCTCGGCACCTCAATGGGGATGAAGGGAGAAAATGGAGAGCTCATCCCCAGTCCGGATGTATTATTACATTTTCCCTTTTCGGGAGATTTAGGGTAATTATCGTGTGTATTTATTTGATTTTATTTTTTTTGTAATTTCTTTTTCTTTTATTAATAAAATCATGAGTGTTTTTATTTTATCTTATTCTATAAATTTGTATCATGTTAGGGTAAAAGGTGAAACATTTGGTATGAAAATATATGTGATTTTTATTTATATTATATTTTATAAATTATGATTATTTCCCAAATAAAATTCATATTCTTTCTAGTTTATTGTGGACTCTTAACTAACTATAGACAATCCCCGATTGACACAGGTAATATTTGAATCTCATAAATGAGAGAGAATGAACTATTAAAGATCTGGATTAATTATAGACAATACGGTTCCGCCTATATGGCTGGTTTTATATATTTGACATAATTGAGTACCTAATTGGACTTGTTATAAATAAATGTTATCACCGTTTTTATGGCTGATTTTATATGTTTTGTCATATTTAGTACATTGGCAGGACTAATTATCGACATGATGGATTACATATGTTGATATAATTAATACCTGATAATTATGAAATATATTGACTATGAAATAATTATAATCTATATTTTATAAAAAGTAAAAATTATTTTATATTTGAAATATCAAAAGTGGATCCCTTGTTGGACAATTATGACCCATAGCATCACTATTTGTAAAAGACATTGTGGTTTTTGTACAAATTAACTATGTGACAAATGAAATTGTTATTTTGTCATTTTGTAATTGGATTACTTGAATATATAAATGATAAAAGTCCTTATGATTAGTTCCGGATTAATAAGATATGAGACAATATTAATCCACGAACGGTTTAATCATTAAATATCTCTGGTCGTAGTATTATCGAGACTGGACATCAATAATGTGGGATAAACTAGTATTACACTTGTGCGCGTTATGGAAGCTTAACGACATAATTCTCATATATTTAAGTATAAGATACTTATGCAAGTGTGATAGGAGGTTCTGTTAGCCGTTGGACTGGGAACATCTTCGTTCTGGATAGACCCATCGGAATCCCATTGGTAGTATGACTATGTGTCCATGGGAATCCGCATCAGGGTAGGTGTATATGGTCTTAACCTGAGACTTGCATCGCTAATACTTGCGACAATCAGTACGCTTTGGTTTTGGTCGTCCGGGGCTTTAACAGGTTCTGTGTACGCCTCTTCTAGGTTTACTAAGAATCGTAGTGTATTGGGTGTGATGTCAAGATGGAAGTATCACTTCAGTCATATGGAGAAGATGATCACGCAGGGATACAGAACTAGTACTCTAATATGCTGCAGCTATCGGGATAGCATGAGTAGGTCATGATTATCCGATTAAATAGACTAGTTGCTAGTGATCCGATATATGCTTCGTACGCGGCAGACACAATTCCAGCCTCAGGCCTAGCATGTGACATCTGATACTGGATCGTAATACATAATACATAGTATACTATGGCTGATATAGATTATATATTCTTCGTTGAATATTTCTGGAGAATTGGGAAGACACAGTGCTTTGCTAGAAGCCAACCATTTCTTGTAAATCGGTGAGAATGTGGTACGCGGTACACACGTGTCGGATAGTCTGACAACCGGATTTACTGCCAACATATCCAATGATCTCTTGGGTCGCTTCCTAAAAATTCACTGATAACTCGAACAGAATTAATCTCGGATTTAGGGGTGAACACAATTTCGGGTCAAACCGCGAACCGCATCGAACCGCACCGCACCGAACCGAACCGCGCGGTTTGAAAAAATATTAAAAATGATTTTGAACCGCACCGAATCGAACCGCAAATTTCGGGTCGGTGTGCGGTTTTGACTCATGTCAAACCGCGAACCGCCCAAACCGCATATTTTGACTCGAACCGCGACCCAAACCGCCGACCCGCGTACAAATTAAATATTATTTTAATTTATACGCGTACAAATTATTTTATATTTTTCTTCTTCTTTAACTATGAAAATTAAGATATTTAATGATCATATAACAATATGTAATGAATAAATGAAAATTATGTATTTTTTTCTTCAATTATAATGTGAAAACACACAAAATTTTCTTAAAAAATTTATAATCCAAACCGCCGACCCGAACCGCCCAAACCGCTAAACCGCCAACCCGAACCGCCGCGGTTTTCCTTATCAAATTTGCGGTTTCGTTTTCTAATTTCCCAAACCGCCAACCCGCGCAGTTTGAAGTAAAAAACGAAAAAACCGCCCCGAACCGCACCGCGAACACCCCTACTCGGATTAATTACGGAAAGAATTAATCTGAGATTAATTATGAGACAGAAAATTAATATGAGATTAATTGCGTCAAGAATTTATCTGGGATTAAATTCGTCTAGAAAAGAGAAAACGCGATTAATTTGGAATTAATCGGCAAAATAAATTTAATAGTTAAATTGGATTTTACTATTTAATTTATTTTTTGGGCAAAAATAATATATCGGATATAATAATTGAAATTGGATTTCAATACGGAATTAAAATTGGATTTTAATTCAAGCAAGCGAAATAATTTAGAATTAATTCGTAAGCGACTTTCGTAATAATTTAGTTAGGCATTATTATTTAATTAAATTAGATTTAATTAAGTCACGACGGAAAATTCGTTTAATCGGATTAAACAAAACCGGGCCCAAAGTGTGTTGTGTAAGCCAACTTAAATTTGGAATTTAAAATTGGGTGGGACCCATCAACTTACATCACATGTCACTCTCGTGATGGAAGTAGTTGGCAATTAAAAGGCAACTTTTAAAACACAAAACATATATGTTTAAAATGATTTTGGAAGTCAACTTTTTATTTTAGTTTTTTGAAAACACAAAATCAACTATTCATTCTCTCTTCCCTTTGAAAAACCGTGAGCTCATCTCCCTCCCATGGAAATTTTGTTGCAAAATTTCTACCCTGCTAGCACATGAGGAGTCAAATAAAGGTGATAGAGAAACTCACCCTCGAGTTTGGAATTCGATTTTAAAGCTTGGAGCTTCTACATCCATGAAAGTTTCAAACTTCTCTACTGATCAATGTAAGTCCTCCGTAACTTATTTTTG
Source organism: Zanthoxylum bungeanum (assembly GCA_019454045.1). NCBI lineage: Eukaryota > Viridiplantae > Streptophyta > Magnoliopsida > Sapindales > Rutaceae > Zanthoxylum > Zanthoxylum bungeanum. The sequence goes on along the minus strand of SKCR01024386.1, from coordinate 150,547 downwards.
ATTTTATTCACACACGAATCACGCTTAGAGATCCCACGGCATGTCTAGGACACTAACAATGGTATCATGAGCCATATCTAAGCATGATTTATTTCTAGGGTTTATATACTTGATTTGGGGATTTTATGCTTTGAGCTTGCAAATGCCTAAATTGGTTGTTTGGTTATGGTTATATGATGATAACTTGGAGTTATACATGATTGATTTTGTGAAAAATTGATTAGATTATTTTTCCCTAAAAATCCCACCTTGGCCGAATCTACCTTAGTGCACACTCATGGTAATTTTTTGATTTTAGACTATTGGATGAGTTTAAAGCATGAAATAAATCTTGTATGTTGATTTAATTGGATTGAAATCAAATTTAGTATTATTTTGTGCCCTATTGCCGTGGAGTGTGAAGCATGTAATAGATTGATTTTGCTTCAATTTGTGTTGGACATGAGTTGGAAAATTAATTTGATTAATTAATGTTTTGAAATATTAGATTAATAAATTAATTGTGTTAATTACACTTTAATAGAAAATAATGTGATATTTGGAATATTATGTTAGAATAAATTAGTCTTTAAATTGGATTGAGCTAATTTGTTGTATTTGGGCTTAATGGGCTTGGTTGGGCCAATCATGGTTTTGGACAATTGGATTGGATCCAAATTGGGTCTAAAATAATTTCCATAAAGCCCAAATATGACTTTTGGGTCTTTAATAATTTAATTGGGCATAATGGGCCTAAATTGATTTTTGGTAAAAATGGTGATTTATTATTGGGTCTTGGCATCTTGGATTGGATCCATATTGGCCAAAGCACATGCCTTGAGAATTAATTGAAAGCTCATTGAACTTTAATTAAAATAATATTGGATACTAATTGGGCCTTTGAGACCCATTTAGATTAGATTTAGAATTTAAGTCTAAAAGGCACTAAAATAAGTGTAATTATTTAATTTGGAATTAAATACGAATTAGTATTGGATACGAATTAAATTGGATTTAAAATTTTAGTTCGATATAATCAAGAATACGTACTTTGAGTATTTATTCTGAAACGAGTTGGACTCGCGCAAATCAAATCGTTGTTTGAACATTGGATGGTCATTAATTCAAAGATTAATTTATTAGATTAGATTAGATTGATTGAATAACATGTTTTGTGTGACTACTTGGATGTATTTGTATGAATAATGTATATCATATGGATATTACAAGGGTGATGGCAATTTTGGAAATTGTTGTAATAAATTTAGAATTTATTAAATTGGACATGCGTGTCCAACCTATTATCTATTTACTCTTTGTATTTCTCTTCTCACCAATTCCCCTCAATGTGAATGAGGTTTCTTTAATGTATTATGTAATTGGGTAGAAGTATGTAATGTGCTAGCGGGAGAGAGGAAATGGAGAGATTTGTTCTAGGAATAAATTATTATATATCCATCCGCATATCATTATTAATTTATTCGCGCCTTATTATGCTTTTAGAATGCATGCTTAAGGGTGTATGATGAGACCTAATCAAATATAATAAATTGGTTGCCAATTTACGCGAAAAACCCTAACTTTAACATTAAGTGTTTTCCTTCCATTGAGTGGTTCTCTCTCAAGATCCAAGATTGGCTTTGATTTGTTGGCCAAAGTCAATATCATTGTCTATCGCGGATGTGTTTGAACTACGAAGGCTTTGTTATATATCGCATGTCTTGGGAAGTTGTAATTTGTTGGCCAAAGTCAAGGTCACTTCTGTACATCGACGTGGATTACGAAGCTTTCCCACTGTCAATGGGTCGCGCTTAACTGGAATCATTAAGCTTGTTGAGCCAAAGCCAAGACTTAGTTGATTCAGAGGAAAATGTTAGGATATATATATTGAATATATATTTGGACTTGAAGGTCCACCTACCGGATCTGGGAATTGGATTGGATCCAATTGATCTTAGAGATCTACCTAGTTAAGTTTCATACAACTTGTTGGCCAAAGTCAATGTTATGTGTTATTTATCGGGATCCTAGCCCACTAGGAAACTGGGTTTCCCGAGTACTCAACAAAGGGTTAGAGGCTCGCCGAAAAATAGTGGGAGGTCAGTATTTAATTTGCAATTTCGTTTAATACTTGCCAAATACGCGCTTTTAAATTATTTTCGTCGTTATATATTTATATTAGTTGGACTAATATTTTATTGTTTTCTTTGAACAGTTGGACTGTACCATAACTTCATTTGTAGTTGATTATACAGTTGGACTTTAGTAATCATTACATTTGACTATACCCGATATCGTTGATTTAATAGTTAGACTATTGCAATCAAGATGACTGGAAAGATTAGCGTCAGAGACATCATTATGAGCGATAATATCTTTAACGGCTCCAATTTTCCAGACTGGGAGATGAATCTTAGGATTATCCTGGGAGCCGAGAAGTTGTTCTATGTAATAGACATACCTCTCGGGCCTGAGCCTGGACATGAGCGAGTTATTGATCATGAGCTTTGGAAGACTCACAATGATGACAACTCAACTGCTCAGTACGTCATGCTTGCCGCAATGACCCCTCAATTTCATCGTCAAAACAAGGGATTGGATCTATACAACATGATGTTGAAATTGAAGGACCTTCATAGATCTAACGTTAGATCTCAGAAGTATGAATTGCAGAAGAAGTTTTTTCGCTCTCGCATGTCTAGGGATGGCAGTGGGTAGGGTATGGTGCGGGTTTGCCATTACCAAACCCGCACCCGCATATGTAAATAAATACCAACCCGCACCATACCCGTTGCGGGTTTTAAGTTTCATTACCAAACCCGCACCGCATATAAAAATAAATTACCAAACCCGCACTGGTACCCAGCGGATTTTTTGCGGGTTTTTAAAATATTGAATTACTTTGTGTTCTTAATAATATAATTTTTTTAATTAAATAATTTATTTTTAATTGCTAGCTGTAGTTTTCACATTTGTTTTTCATTTGACATATACAACATGCAATGTATGTATATACAGTACATAGATAACATAATGTATGAAAGACTCGATACCATATGTTTATTTTTTCATATAAACATAATTAAAACGAGTTTTTCCCTTCATAATTATAATGATCAAAGTTAGCCAACTCAATCGACAATAAGCTAAAAAGTAATCACCAATCTTTGGTCATATTTTTTATGCTAAGTGTAATGAAAGTGATGCTTACAAGTCTCAAGTGGTGTAAGTGTAATGAAGAAGCATGAAAGCTACTGAAGTTGCAGTAAACACTAGCTTATTTTACTCCTCTCCCGTTTGATCATGTTAACTTAATCCAAATTTTTGTATTATAATTTTATTAACAAGTATGATTAAAAAAACAATAATAGTCATGCAAAAAATCTTCAGTTGGGCAGGTTGCGGGCTGCGGCTGAGTGGGAGTGTGGAACTGTGATTAGTGTTTTAGGTTTAGGTTTTGTTAGTTGTTTTTATATGAAGGTTTTTTTTATTGTCCTAAAAATATTAATTAATTAAAAATAATATTGCGGGTATGCGGATCCCGCAGCGGATACCCGCATTTTTTTCTTAAATACCAAACCCGCACCGCACCCGCAGCGGGTTCTGCTTTAAATTACCAAACCCGCACCGTACCCACTAATATATTTACCAAATCCTACCCATTGCGGGCGGGTTTTTGCGGGTTTGCGGGTAAAATTGCCATCCCTACGCATGTCAGAGGGTACATCTGTCGAGCACTATATGTCACAGATGATTACTGACATCGAACAGCTAGGTCAGCTGGGCATAACCTTTGAGGCTGATACTTCCATAGATTTGATCTTACAATCTCTGTCTAACTGCTGGGGTGGGTTCATCATAAACTACAATATGATGGACCAAGATAAGACTCTTGGAGAGTTGATGGCGATGCTGAAAGAGGCAGAGCCAGAGCTTCTGAAGGGCAAGAAGCGCGAGACTCACTTCACTTCGACATCTCAGAATGCCAAGGCTTGGCCGAAGGCTTCTAGAGGTGTGAAGAAGAAGAAGAAAAGAAAAGGCAAGGTCAAATCATCAAAGTCTTCTGGGAAGGCAAAGGACAAATCCCAAGATGTTTTCCTACAGTGTGGCAAACGGGGTAACTGGAAGCGTGACTGCCGTGAGTACAAGGCGCACATGAAGGAAGTGAAGGCGGGCAAGGCTCCGGCTTCAGGTATGTTTGTTATTGAAATAAACATGTCTACTTCTAGTTTTAAAAATTGGATTTTTGATTCTGGATGTGGTACTCATATATGTACTGATGTACAGGATCTGCGGATTAGCAGAAGACTGGCCTCTGTGGAGATTGACCTACGAGTTGGAAACGGGACCAAAGTCGCTGTTTTGGCTGTATGGACTTTTGTTTTGGAATTGCCATCGGGGCATGTACTTAATTTAGCAGACTGTTATTATGTACCTAGTTTGACTAGAATTATTATCTCTGTATCTTGTTTGACCCAAAGTCGGTATACTTTTGTATTCCGAAACACTGGGTGTTTTGTTTATAAAGATGATTTTGAGATATGTACTGCTGATGCAAATAATGGTCTTTATATTTTGAATATAAATGAATCTCAAACATATAATATGACAAACAAAAGGCTCAAAATGAGTAAAACAAATGAAACTTATATGTGGCATTGTCGTCTGGGACACATTAACAAGACTCGCATATCCACACTTTCGAAGAGTGGATACTTGGACAGATTTGATCCTAATTCATATGATGTCTACAAATCTTGTTTATTAGGCAAAATGCCTAAAAACGCCTTTTAGCGGTAAATATGTATGTGCCACTGAACTGTTAGCCCTCGTTCATAGTGACGTATGTGGACCCATGTCTAGTCGGGCTAGAGGTGGATATGAATACTTCGTAACCTTTACGGATGATGCATCGCGTTATGGTTATGTGTATCTTATAAGACACAAGTCGGAAACTTTTGAGAAATTCAAAGAGTTTCGACACGAAGTAGAAAAACAGACCGGTAAAAGTATTAAAACATTACAGTCGGACCGTGGTGTAGAATACTTGAGCAATGAGTTTCTTGATTACTTGAAAGAGTATGATATTCTTTCATAGTGGACTCCTCCCGGAACACCTCAACTGAATGGTGTGTCCGAACGGAGAAACCGAACTTTGTTGGACATGGTAAGGTCAATGATGAGTCACACTAAGCTACCAATTTCCTTATGGGGATACACATTGAACAATGTAATACTTATTTTGAATAAGATTCCGTCAAAGTCTGTAGGACAGACTCCATATGAAATATGGACATGAAAGAAATCAGGTTTCTCATTCCTGAAGATTTAGGGATGCTTGGCATACGTTAAACGTTTGGATGGTACCAAACTAGAACCCAAATCAGATAAGTGTCTATTTGTAGGTTATCCTAGGGAAACCAAATGATATTACTTCTACAACCCACAAGAGAACAAGGTATTTGTTGATCCTCAAGCGATTTTCCTCGAAAAGGAATTCCTAAATGCAGTGGTGAGTGGGAGGAAAGTAGAACTCGATTAAAATCGTAGTGATATTATTCATGGCACAGACTGCATCACGAAACACGAACAGTTCATCAGGGATGAGATTGTACCACAATCTTCTAATACACAATAACCGCGTAGGTCGGAGAGAGTCAGAAAACAACCTGAGAGGTATGGTTTCTGATCTCGCCTCACGTAGATATTAATCTTATTAAAGATAATGAGCCGACTACGTATGAGGAAGCGATACAAGATATGTACTGCGCTTTATGGCAAAATGTGAAGAAGTCCGAAATGGATTTCATGTATACCAACCAAGTCTGGGCACTGATTGATGCACCATAAAGCGTTAAGCTGATTGGTTGTAAATGGGTCTTCAAGAAGAAGATGGACATGGATGGCAATATACAAACGTACAAAGCTAGGCTTGTAGTGAAAGGGTATCATCAACGACATGGTGTCGATTACGATGAAACTTTTTCACATATTGCCATGATTAAATCCATTTGGATAATACTTGCTATTGCTGCATATTTCGATTATGAAATGTGGTAGATGGACGTCAAAACCGCTTTCTTTAACGGAAACCTTTTGGAGGATGTTTATATGCAACATCCTGACAGTTTTGTCGTACCAAAACATACAAACAAGGTTTGCAAGTTAAATCGATCCATTTATGGATTAAGCAAGCATCACGTTCTTGGAACCAACGTTTTGATGAGATCATAAAAGAATATGATTTCATTCAAAATGAAGATGATTCTTGTGTATATAAGAAGGTTAGTGGGAACGCACTGACATTCATTGTCATTTACGTTGATGATGTATTGCTTATTGGCAATGACATTCCCATGCTACAATCGGTGAAAACTTAGCTTTCATTAAAATTCTCCATGAAATATCTGGGAGAAGCAGCCTTTATTCTGGGAATAAGGATCTACCAGGATAGATCCAGAAAGCTGCTTGGACTCTCTTAGAGCTCGTACATTGACAAAGTGTTGAAGAGATTCAAAATGGATCAGTCTAAGAGGGGACTGCTTCCAGTGTCACATGACGTCTCTCTATCTAAGGACATGTGTCCTAAAACTCAAGATGAGAGAGATAACATGAGTCGGATCCCGTTCGCTTCTGCAGTCGGATCGATCATGTATGCCATGATATGTAGGCGAACTGATGTCTCGTATGTTTTGAGCATGTGCAGTCGCTATGAGGCTGATCCAGGTGATGGTCACTGGATTGCTGTTAAGAACATCTTTAAGTATCTTAGACGAACTAATAATGTTTTCTTAGTCTATGGAGATGGAGAACTTGAGGTGACTGGGTTCACCGATGCAAGTTTCCAAACCGATAAAGACGACTCTAAGTCGCAATCTGGGTATATATTTTGTTTGAATAATAAAGCAGTGAGCTGGAAATCTTCCAAGTAAGAAACTGTTGTTGATTCAACAACAGAAGCGGAATATATCGCTGCAGCTGAGGCAGCAAAAGAAGCAGTTTGGATTCGTAAATTCCTAATTGGATTAGGAGTAGTTCCGTTAGCAGCTGAGCCTGTTCCTTTGTATTGTGACAATAACAGGGCTATAGTGCAGGCTTAGGAACCGCGGTCTCATCAACGATCCAAGCATGTACTTCGACGTTTCCATCTGATACGTGAGATCATACATCGTGGCGATGTGAAGATCGAAAAGATTGCTTCAGATGACAACATTACATATCCGCTGACGAAAGCTATTTCTCAGCAGAAGTTTGAGCGACACGTACATAGTTCAGATATTAGATATTTGAGTGATTGGCTGTGAGCCAAGTGGGAGATTGTTGGACAATTATTACCCATAGCATCACTATTTGTAAAAGACATTGTGGTTTTTGTATAAATTAACTATGTGACAAAGGAAATTGTTATTTTATCATTTTGTAATTGGATTACTTGAATATATAAATGATAAAAGTCCTTATGATTAGTTCTGGATTAATAAGATATGAGACAATATTAATCCACGAACGGTTTAATCATTAAATAGTCATAGTCGTAGTATTATCGAGACTGGACATCGATAATGCGGAATAGACTAGTATTACACTTGTGCGCGTTATGGAAGCTTAACGACATAGTTCTCATATATTTAAGTATATGATACTTATGCAAGTGTGATAGGAGGTTCTGTTAGCTGTTGGACCGGGAACAGCTTCGCTCTGGATAGATTCATCGGAATCTCATTGGTAGTATGACTATGTGTCTATGGGAATCTGCATCAGGGTAGGTGTATATGGTCTTAACCTGAGACTTGCATCGCTAATACTTGCGACAATCGGTACGCTTTGGTTTTGGTCGTCTGGGGCTTTAACAGGTTCTGTGTACGCCTCTTATGGGTTTATTGAGAATCGTAGTGTATTGGGTGTGATGTCAAGATAGAAGTATCACTTCAGTCATATGGAGAAGATGAGCACGTAGGGATACAGAACTAGTACTCTAATATGCTGCAGCTATTGGGATAGTATGAGTAGGTCATGATTATCCGATTAAATAGACTAGTTGCTAGTGATCCGATATATGCTTCGTATGCGGCAGACATAATTCCAGCCCCAGGCATAGCATGTGACATCCGATACTGGATCGTAATACGCAATACATAGTATATTATGCCTGATATAGATTATATATTCTTCGTTGAATATTTCTGGAGAATTGTGAAGGCACAATGCTTTGCTAGAAGTCAACCATGTCTTGTAAATCGGTGAGAACGTGGTACGCAGTACGCACGTGTCGGATAGTCTGACAACCGGATTTACTGCTTTGAAAAGACAGATCTCTACTTTCTCCCAGAAAGACAGTGAAACCATTTATCAAACTTGGGAGAGGTTTAAGGAGATGTTAGCTAGTTGTCCTCACCATGGGTATGAGAGTTGGCGCTTAGTGAGTTACTTTTATGATGGTCTAACCCCTAATGAGCGCCAATTCGTTGAGACGATGTGCAATTGTGAGTTTATATGAAAGGACCATGATGAGGCATTAGAGTACTTAAATGACCTAGCCGAGAAATCTCACACTTGGACTGGACCTATTGTCATGGATAACACTGATATGACACATTCCACTCCTTCTGGCGGAGGCATATACCACTTTAGGGAAGATGATAGTCTTAAAGCACATGTTGAGCTATTGACTAGAGAGATAGGAGCTTTAAAAGCCAATGATAGCAAAACTATGCATGCAGTAGTCCAGTTAAAACCTCAAGGGTATGTTTTATATGTAAGAGGATTGACCATCTGGCCCAAGAGTGTCCTTTATACGGTGAGATGAGGGAAACATATGAGGAACAATGCAATGTCTTAAGGATGTATAAGAAATCTTATACACCGTATTCAGATACTTATAATCCTGGTTGGCGGAACCACCCAAATTTCTGTTGGAAACATGAGTCTCAACAGCCCACTCAAAAATCACAGCCTAGAAGTTACAGTGCCCCTCAGTATCACACACCAACCAATTCCAGAATCTCCTTAGAAGATATTATGCAAGAATTTGTAGAGGCCCAGAACAAAACTAATCAAATGTTTGAGTCATTAATAGCTTAGATGGTTGAAGAAAATAAAAAGATAAAGAGTCAAGTCTCTAAATTAACTAACGTGTTAAGTGTGCAGGAGTCAGGAAAATTCTCATCTCAGGCACAACCAAATCCGCGAGGACAACACATGTCACATGCCGACCATGATGCATCCAATGTAAAGGATCTTAATGCCATAACCACTCGGAGTGGTAAAGAGATAAATATGCAGGACACTTCCAACACTAAAGGTGACACCACAGGTAGTAATGCATATATTCTTCACGAAGAACAAGTGGTGCAGAGCCCAGTTCGAGTACCTTTCCCTCAAGCTCTTAGGCCTACTGCGAGAGATACAGTCCCTAATGGTGAGTTCCTAGAACATTTAAAGCAAGTAAAAATTAACCTTCCTTTGTTACATGTGATCAAATAGGTTCTCATGCATCATGAAGAGAAAGCCATGTGATGAAGACCACATTCCTGACAGAGCAAGCAAGTGCAATGATTGACCAGAGGGCCCCACCAAAATACAAAGATCTGGGATGCCCCACTATTGCTTGCCACATTGGCACATATGAGTTCGGTCAGGCTTTATTATATTTAGGTGCTAGTGTTAATCTTATGTCATATTCTATCTATATGCAGCTAGGACTTGGATAGATTAAACCTACATCTGTAGTTTTACAGTTAGCTGATCACTCGATCAGAACACCGCGGGGAGTAGTTGATGATGTTTTACTTCAAATCGATAAATTCTACTATCCTGTTGATTTTCTGATTTTAGATACCCAATCCGTGGTTAAAACTGAGTCAAAAATTCCTCTCATATTAGGTAGACCTTTTCTTACTACAGCTAATGCCCTTATTAATTGCAGGAATGGTCTCATGAAGTTATCATTTGGGAATATGATATTGGAAGTGAATATTTTTCACATTGGGTAACAACCACAAGATGATGACGAGTGTCCTCACACATACTTGATAGACATAGTCGTGCCAGAAATAGCTTTCATACAACATGACTCTAACCCTCATGAACACATTCTTCTTAATTCTAAAATTTTAGATACTCTCGAATCCACTATAATTCCTGATATATCTACTGGCTTTTCTATTTTGCAGAATCATGGAACAAGAGTGTCGTAGCCACAATTTGAGGCTATACTATGAGACATAGAGAAACTGAAGCCTTCCACAGCTGAAACGCCAAAAGTTGAACTAAAGCCATTACTATAAGGTCTTAAGCATGTGTTTCTAGGACCAGGTGATACATTTCTTGTTATTATTTCATTTGAAATAAGTGCATCACAAAGTGAAAATTTACTCGGCATATTGAGTGAGCATAAATCTGCACTAGGTTGGACCATCGATGATATTAAAGGTATTAGCCCATTGATTTGCTCCCATAAGATTCACTTAGAAGAGGGAGCTATCCCTCGCAGAGACCCTCAATGTAGACTTAACCCCACTATGAAAGAAGTTGTGAGAAATGAAGTGATAAAATTGCTAGATGCGGGTATTATATACACAATAGTTGATAGTAAATGGGTTAGTCCTACGCATGTTATCCCTAAGGTAGCCACAGGATGGCGCATGTGTATAGATTATAGGAAGCTAAATGCCGCCACCCGGAAAGACCATTTCCCACTTCCTTTTATCGACCAAATTCTTAAAAGGGTAGCATGTCACCCATTCTATTGCTTTTTAAATGGTTATTCTGGATACTATCAAATTGAAATATCTTTAGAAGATCGGGATAAAACCATATTCACATGTCTGTTTGGTACTTATGCTTTTCGTCGCATGCCATTTGATTTATGTAATGCACCTGCTACATTTCAATTATGCATGTTGAGTATTTTTAGTGATATGATTGAGAAATGCATGGAAGTGTTTATGGATGATTTGACTGTCTTTGGTAATTCTTTTGATGCATGCTTACTTAATCTAAAGGAAATGTTAGCTCGATGTCAAGAAAAAAGTCTTGTTTTAAATTGGGAAAAGTGTCACTTCATGGTTTCTTCAGGTATTGTTTTGGGTCACATTGTTTCTTCCAAGGGTATTGAAGTAGATAAATCAAAAATTGAGTTAATATCCAAGCTTCCCATACCTAAGACTATGAAAGATGTTCGATTTTTTCTTGGGCATGCTGGTTTCTATAGGAGTTTTATACATCATTTTTCTTCTATATCTAGACCATTGTGTAACCTTCTTGTTAAAGATTCATCGTTTGAATGGACACAAGAATGTGACAATGCTTTCAAAATATTAGTTACTAAACTCACTTCTGGCATAATTATTCAGCCACCTGATTGGAATCTGCCCTTTGAGATTATGTGTGATGCTAGTGACTATGTCATTGGAGCAGTTTTAAGACAAATGAGGGAATGGAAGCCTTTTGTTGTCTATTATGCTAGCAGGACCTTGAATAATGCTCAAATGAAATATTCCACAACTAAAAAAGAACTGCTAGCTGTAGTTTTTACCTTAGATAAATTTTGTGCATACTTTATTGGCTCACTTATCACTGTTTTTACTGATCATACAGCTCATAAGTACCTCCTTTCGAAGAAGGATGCTATAGCAAGATTGATTAGGTGGATTTTGCTGTTACATGAATTTGATCTAACCATCAAGGATAAGAATGGCGTTGAAAATGTGGTGGCAGATTACTTATCTCGCCTAGAGTTCAATGACTATGCCAATGGCCCACCTATTCGAGATAATTTTCATGATAAACACCTTTTTACTGTCACACAAGTACCATGGCATGTGTATATTCTCATCTACTTAATTTCTGGTGAGTTTCCCTCCATTTGGACTGCACAAGATAAGCGTAAGTTCTTGGTCGAGGTACGTAATTTTTATTGGGATGATCCATATTTATTTAAATACTACCCTGACCAAATATTGCGACGATGCATTCTTGAGGATAAAGTTTTAAATGTCCTTACATTTTGTCATTCCCACGTCTGTGGAGGTCATTTTTCAGTAAAGAAAACTGCTGCAAAAATCTTGCAGTGTGGTTTCCACTGGCCTATGTTATTTAAAAATACAAATGGTTTATGTCGTTCCTGTGAAAGGTGTCAAAAATTAGGTGCACTATCTCATCGTCATATGATGCCTCTTAACCATATTATTGTCATTGAAATATTTGATTGTTGGGGTATTGATTTTATGGGATCTTTCCCGCCTTCTTTTGGATACCTTTACATTTTTCTTGCAATAGATTATATGTCTAAATGGTAGGGGTGGCAGAAAAACCCCGGCCCGGCCCGGGCCAAAATAAAATTAAAAAAAACATAAATAAATTATATATATATATATATATATATATATATATATATTAATATGTTTGTATCATTTTTATTTGTTTTTAGCATTTAAATTGTTAATTTATCAATGAAACTTGTGATTTATTTATAAATTGTCTTTGTATATAGTGTAAATATATTTTATATTTATATATTTTTAATTTTTTTTTAAAATTCGGGCCCGAGCCCGGCCCGAGTCGGGCCGGGCTCGGGCACCCTTACTAAATGGGTTGAGGCAATAGCGTGACAAGCTAATGATAATAACACTGCGATTAAATTCTTAAAGGAACATGTACTGTCACGTTTTGGTACGCCACGTGTCTTTATTAGTGATCAAGGGACACATTTTTGTAATCGATCATTTGAGGCTTCGATGCGCAGGTACGGTGTAGTGCATAAGATTTATACTGCTTATCACCCACAGACAAATGGACAAGCAGAGCTAGCAAATATAGAGATAAAACTAATATTGGAGAAAATGGTAAACCCCGACCGTAAGGATTGGTCTTTACGACTTCTAGATGCACTTTGGACATACCGCCAAGCTTACAAATCCCCACTTGGGATGTCTCCTTATAGACTTGTATTTGGAAAAGCATGTCATTTACCTGTTGAGTTAGAAAATAGAGCCTATTGGGCTATTAAAAATATTAACCTTGATTTGAGTGTTGTAGGTACACAGCGGAAGCTCCAGCTGACAGAACTTGAAGAATTGAGGAATGATGTTTATGATAACTCCTGAATCTATAAAGCAAAGATGAAAGCCGCCAATGACAGACAGATCATGAGGAAGAACTTTGAACCAAACCAAAAGGTCTATCTTTATGACTCCAGACTCCATCTTCACCTAGGCAAGTTGTGATCTAGATGGACTGGACCTTTTATTGTAAAGCAAGTTTTCCCACATGGAGCTGTCGAAGTGGAAGACCTATGGACGGTAGAGTGTTCAAAATTAATGGACAGATATTAAAACCGTTCTTACTGATTCGGCTTATGAGGATTGATCTCTTCATTCTCCTTATTTGTACATATTTTGTTTAGTTTATTTAATTTTCTTTCTTCTATTTGTTTTGTATTATTTTCTGTTTCTTTTGCAGGATAACACCATATTTCATCCAGATTCATGATCTCTATAGTTAGGTGAACTCATTCCTTTTCTAATATCCTTATTGCCATTGACATTGAGGACAATGTTTGATTTAGGCTAGGGGTGGTCATATTATCATATGTTGTATCTGGTTGTTCATGTGTTAGTCTTGTGATGTTTTGATTAAAAAAACATTTTGTTCTAGTCCTTAATAGTACATCATAAGTCTAATGATGAATATTGTTTGTTTTAGGATGAAGTCTTATAAACGATAAGTTTCTAATGTACTTTTATCTGATGACTTGAGTAGTTGATCTAGGTTAGACTCATAAGCACTTAATTATAGGTTTTTAGCAGTGAAAACCTAGGTAGTTGGTAGAGTGACTAGTTGAAGAAATTGCATGTCGATGAATGACTGTTTGCTTAGATGTCTATCTTGATTTACTGATGTTATGATGTATGGTATGGCTAAAAATAAAAAGAGAAAGTTTTGAAAGAAAATTTTAGAAAAAAAAAAAAAGGAAAAAATTAAACCACATATAACCGATAAACGTGAAGCTACCCATGGGCGAGTGCTATGACCACCATGAGGAGAAATGTTACCTTAAGGAGTAGGTGTGTTGAAAAAAAGTTTTGAAAGAAGAAAAAGAAAAAAAACCATACCATACTGAGCAAAGAAAGGCAATTACATAGCACATTTGAGATATCCAGGTTGGTTTGACCCATCGGATCCCAATTTTTAAACGAAATCATTGAGTTGGCTTACCTAGGAGTCGATCTGTGAATCAACCTTTACACACAAACTGTGAGTCTGACTTAGATGATTTATTCAAGGACTCGGATTTGAGTTGCATTAAGTACTTTGAAGGTTCTCTGATTTCATTACTATGAATTTTTTGAAGATAAGAATATGTGTAACTATTGGGACTATTTCATTTTATTTTTGCATGATCGCATGTTTTGAATGACGTTTATGCAAGCCCTCACGAGATTATAACTCGCCACTAGGGACACCTAGGGGTTTAAAGGCATATTACATACGCTAAATGTAATCGTGATCCCTACGAAAGTGGCTTAGATAGTTTTTTATTTTTAATTTAGTTTAGTTTTTATTTTATTTTTGTGCTTGAATTGTTAGGGACTAGCAATAAGCTGGTTGGGGTTGTGATAAATGCATGAAAATGTACTTTGAACATCACTAATTCGGCTTGATTATTAAGTATTTGATCTTAATTATATTTTATTTTATGTCTTGTCATTAGGAAGCAATGGAACATGAAAATTGGAGCAATTGTATATGTTTTGGGACCTAACAGACACATCAGAAGCATGCGGGAATAGCAGAAATGAAGAAAACATATTCCAGAAAAACTGTATTGCGTCGCGACGCCCAACCTTGTGGCGTCGCGACGCGACCTCAACATGGCAACAAAGAGAATGGCCGAGAGTTTGGCACCGCGGCGCCACTTTTCGGCCCCCCGGCAAAGACCTAGAAGCTTAATTCAGTCGTGTTTTATGCTCATAAGGACTCCGAGACTTCCTTATAAATACCCAAGCTCGTCCAAAACCCTAAAATAAGAGAAAACACACAACAAATAGCTAAAACCACATATTTGAGATAGAAGAACGGGGAAGCTTCATGCCAAACAGGATGTCTCTCTGATCTCTTCAGGCTATGTTTCTTTCTTCTATGGAGAACTAATCTCCTAGGCAATGCTAGAGATGAACTCTTGTAATTAACTCTTATATTCATGTTGTTGATTTCTGAACAATCTTTAACGTTTAATAAAATTGATGTTTTGTTATTCTCTTTTATCTTTTGATTATAACCCAGAGATTATGTTTTACCAAATTACATATAGGAATAATAATGCTTCTTCTATGTGTGATTGGGGAACCCAGTTGTGACTAGACCTGGCCGCCGGTTCGGTTCCGGTTCGGAACCGAACCGAACCGGCCGGTTCACGGTTCCACAAGTGTGGAACCGGAACCGTAAACCGAACCGGAACCGAACCGGTCGGTTCCGGTTCGGTTTACGGTTCCCCTTCCGGGTTTTTTTTTTTTTTTTTTTTTTTAATAATAAATTTTAAAAAATAAAAAAATTCTATAATCGTAATGTTTTTTCATACTATCACATCATTTTTATAGAATCCTTTTTTTATAAAATTCTTTTAACATATAATCCTTTTTATAGCCAACTCTTGGCTAGTGCTTTCTTTATATAAGCGATGTGGGATATTTGTTACTTGGCTATTGTGTCCCACATCGCTTATATAAAGAAGTCAATAACCAAGAGTTGGTTATAAAAAGGATGTGGACATTCATGTTTTAGTATTGCAATTTTAAACCTCATTAAGTCATTATTATTAATTAAAAAAATTGAGATTTACTTGTGGAACCTTACGGTTCCAAGAAAATAACTTTTTTTTTTTTTTTTTACTTTCGGTTCCAACCGGAACCGTACGGTTCCGGTTGGAACCGTTGGAACCGCTGGAACCGTTCGGTTCCAGCGGTTCCAACCGGTTCGGTCAGGGTAAGAACCCTAACCGAAC
This sequence comes from Zanthoxylum bungeanum, assembly GCA_019454045.1. NCBI lineage: Eukaryota > Viridiplantae > Streptophyta > Magnoliopsida > Sapindales > Rutaceae > Zanthoxylum > Zanthoxylum bungeanum. The sequence goes on along the minus strand of SKCR01024386.1, from coordinate 134,565 downwards.
CGGTCAGGTTCCGGTTCGGTTCCGGAACCGGAACCGGTTGGAACCGGAACCTTCCGGTTCCAACCGGTTCGGTCCGGTTCCGAACCGGAACCTTGGCCGGGTCTAGTTGTGACTGGTATTATTATTTTATAAGTTAATCTTCTGCTACAGTATTGCATGTGGGTATATTGTCGACGTTAGATAGGCCATAATGATAACATAATGTGTTGTTAACATAGAGAAAGTAATTCATCAGTTACCTTAGAATTTAATATGTTTTGAATTGGAATATCTTCTGATTGTTGGTTTGGGATATGAAACCCTCAATTGAGTAATAAAAGGAATCAACTACTGAATATATGAACTTGATACAAGAGGGATTCCCGACGCTTTGCTGCTTTTCTCTATTGATAACTCTTACGTATTTTTCCATAGTGTTTATTTTACATTACCGATTAAATCATTTTTCTTTAATTAAGTTATTGTTAACGTTCTCTTTAAGTGAATAAGTTCCTTCGTAATCATATCTCTAAGGAATCGACACCCCAACTATACTGCGATAACCGCGAGTACTTTTTGGGCATAATCAACTAACCTTCCACCTCAGGTCATGTTTTGATAGAAATGTCAGACTCTGAGTCTTCCTCATTCACTCCATTTGAGATCTTGCCTACTGCCATGCACATACACACAATCATACAAAGCTCGGGATCTGAGAGTCCCAATAACTATGACACAACTCCGTCCACTTCTGAGGAGTGCAACTAGTGTTATCACAAGCGGGGTACCGCAGCCCGAGACAAGTCACGCCCGACTCGACTTCGCGAACCTCGACATGGATCAGGCTTCAGCAATCACCGAGGCTAAGCTGGAGCAGTTGAGGGAAAGGTTCGACATTCCAGAGGACATCAGCCTAACCATCCCAATGGAATGGAGCCAGGCGAGCCAACCCGGTAATCATGACGTGGCACTGTATGCGGCTTTCTTTGATATGAGACTACGGCTGCTCATACAAGGTTACTTTGCAAGGATGTTGTACTCTATTCACATAGCTCCGTGCCAATTGAACCTGAACAGTTGGAGAATTTTGGCCGAGTTATATATGTCATCTGGAGCCGACCTGGGCTCGGGGAGCCGACCTTTTCCGAACTAAAAAGGTTATACCGAATGAATGTCAACCCAAAAGAATACAAGGGTTGGTACTATCTCTCTACTCATGATGGGGTTCCCCACCTTATCACAAATCTCCTGGCCACCAATAAAGATTTTCAGGACAAGTGGTTCTTCGTTGTGGGCCCCTAGAGACAACAATAATGGGTCGACGATGAACTCGTCACAGTCCCCAATATCTTCTCTGACAGAGGTAACGACCCGACCCCCGAATCCCTTCTTACTGACTTAACCATTCACTAACTTCTGAAACTTTTGTATCTTGTTAAATTACCGAATAAATTATTCAATATCAAATATGAATAATTCATTCATATTTTACCTAAACATATTTATTCGATATCAAATAACGACATAAATAATTAAGAAACATCGCGAAACTTTTACGAAAATATTTTTCCGCAAAATGGCATAAAATACATTTTTGACCGAACCGACTACCCAATGCACAAGGGGGCTGCCCAGGTCAACTCCAACAGTACTAGGGCAATTCATGGGCTGCTCGAACAGTGACCATTTCACTGTTTGGGCAGCCGTCACCCGGTTGGCTCAAAAGTCACCCGGTAACACCGTTTTTCGCCTTTTTCGCATATTTCAACTCCGAAAAAGTTTCCGGAAATTGTTCCAACACCCAAAATACATCCAATACATTTATATGATATAATTTCCATCACCATAAAAATATTTTTTCCAGATCTGATCCAGAAAACAAAAATATCAATTTTTCATGCTTTAATCCAACTTTCTCAACATTAATCACATTAATCACAACACCAATCCAAGCCACCACCAATGAAGCACCCAATAAAAATTCTAGATATTACAAGAGTGGTCATAACACTCTTGAATGGCAACATATCATCAAATGATCAAATTGAACTAATATTACAATAATATCATTCAAACTTTCTTTACATATGCATATAGCCTCCAAATCCATCCTCTAAAGTAAAAAGCCCCAATTTATAAGAAAGTAGAAAACCCTAGAACAATATTACATATTCAAGAACGAGTAATAAACTTTCTAAGCTTAGGGATATTGAAGATTACTTTGAATCTCCTTGTTTCCTTCATTTTTTTTCTTGATTTTCTTCCTTATTTCATCAAACAAAGATGTTGAGAGCTTTTTTAGGAAGTGTTTCGGCCATGGAGGATGAATGAAAGAGAAAACAATATTTTCTAATTAAAAACAAGCCAAAACCGACCTAGGAGGGTAATTTGGTCATTTTTCCCAATTTAATTCAATAAATACAATTAAGCTTTATGTTAGCAAATCAAATTTGCACACCTTAAGCTTAATTAAAACATGTCACATGTAACCAATAATAATTAAATATTTTTCATAACAATTATGAAAAAAAATATCATTTAATTATTCAAATATTTAACATTTAAATATCTAAATAATTAATTAATATAATTATTATTATTACATTAAATAGCAAATACATATATTAATGGCATGTATCAAAGTCTCATTTGACAATTAATTAATATGTATCAAATCAAATTTTGTATTAAATACAAATACACATTAATTATTAATTGACCAAAATCCCCTAAAACATGTGTTTTCGTTTAACCAATTACACGATTCGAATTAACTCATTTAATCTGATGAAGTATTATGAATAATCTATATGATTCATAATGTGTTGCCCTAGTGTTCAACGAGTACACTTCATATAGTGGGACTCTCTATGTTTAGGTTTATCTGTCACGGAATCCAATTTCGTGTCCATAATTCACTCACTAATGAATTATGATGACCACAGATAATCTCGCTAAACTATGCAAGTCGAGGTCATTGCATACGTATAATCCCTCCGTCACAGGCTATCCATATTATACCTAGGATATAGATAAGAACGTCAAATCCTTATGGTATAATATAGTCGACTTTCAAATTTATGATCTCTAAATAACACTCGGAACTTACTTCCGAAGTTATACCACGGCCATAGATTTACTAGATCGTAAACACGTATAGGATACATATGCCCCGTACACAGGAATGATGGATTTTATCTTGATACGCACTGGATATCATGAGCATCAGTCCACACCCAACGAACAGGCGGAGGTCTGATCTAAATAGATCGGTGACGTGACTGCCATCAAAGTGTGGAGGATAACTCATATATCCACTGTGGTATCTCAAGTCGAAGGACCACTATGCTCGCTCAACTTGAGAAGATTTCTATTGACGTTGGTGTACCATCTAGTAGGAAATCTTCAGTGAGTCATTCAGTGTTTATCAAATAAACACCTACATGTCTATACGAGTCTCCCGAGACTCATGGTTCATTGGGATAAACCATCGGACCAAGTCACGATATACGACATGTACTGATCTCAGCGGATTTTACTAACAGACCCGTGTACGGGCCAAATTTAGGCCCAAGGGTAAAATTGACTTTTCGCTTCAGGCCCTACACTAGTGGCAGCCCAATCCCTCCGGATAGTACCCAGAATAAATTTGGGCCAAAGACCCGACTACATCCTCAGGCCCACGTACAAAGAGAGCCATACCCAGCGAACCCTTGACTGATCAGTTACCTCAATCCGAAACGTCCAGACTCATGAATATCTCACATAACTCGACAGTTTCCAACTTCCAATGGACGAATAATTAAAGGTGATAAATACACATGTTTCCCGAGTGTGTATATAAGAGAATAAAGTCTACGAGAAAGGAGGGAAGGAACCCTCATAGCTCAACCATATTCTCTCCATAGCTCTCAGTATCTCATATCAACCGCCCTCACGGCAGATCACGAGTATCAAGGTAATCTCTAGCCTTGCTTTTCCATTACTTTCAGCTCGTCTCCATCACTGACTTGAGCGTCAGAGTGCCCCCAGCACCCACCACACCGATGGGCAGAACTCACGCTCATTCTACCTTTGTTTTGCAGGATCGCTAGCGCCCCCAACTACAAATTCTCGATTGTGGACCTCGGGCGAAAACCAGCGTCCACAATTTGGCACCCACCGTGGGGCCTTAGCGATTCATAACAGGCAAAGAGTTCTCAGTCTACAGTTCCTAAAACACAGCCAACCATGGCTTCTAGCAGTAAGCAAACATCAGATCCTGTGACCACACATCTGGCCATACTCCAAGAAAGATTACGCACCTCAGAAGAAGAGAATCAAGCCACGCGAACTCCAAAACAACCCTCCAGAAACAATTGGAACAAATCTCCTCAACTTCCCAATCAACTTTTCCAGGTACGACTTGCATATTTTAAAAAATGTTTCATTCGACGTTAGTGCATAGTTTGAGACTTGTAGTAGATATCACAATTGACATTACTAGATGTAACTTGTCACCTACTAAAAATCACAATCGACACTCCACGTATGAGGCATGACACTTGTCTATGAACTCGTTCGACGTAAGAAGAAACAAAAAATCCTAGCTAGAGGCTAAGGTTCCAGTCGACACGACAATAAAGAGGTCTTAACTAGAGGCTAAGGTTTCAGTCAGCATGACATGAAGGAAGGCTTAGCCATTGGCCGAAGTTCCATTCGACACGACATGTAGGTAAGCTGAGCAACCTAAGGTCTCAATCAACATTGCATGGATACACATCATAAGAATACTATCTCACTCAACATTGCAAAGGTGTAAACTCGGCTTATAGAGGATGCTCCAAATGAAAGATTTGGCATGAGACAAATGAGCCACGAAAGCTTTCTTTTATACCACTATCAATTTGTCGCCTCAGGCCCCCGCCTAAAGATGCCTCGAAGCTCTCATTCTTGCCCACAATATTTTAATTGGAAGCCCAAAACCTTCATTGAACCGGTTCATCATACACCATGATCCAGTGAGCCGTTTGCAAAGTCAAATTGATTAATGATATGAACAAATTTCACCAGCCTTATCATACACATTTACATCATTATAAATAAGCCACATATAGTGATTGTTCACATTCCAGAATCATGTGCACTTGTTCCAAATTACCAGCGACTTTGTAGTTTCCTCTAAGCCATGCGTACTGCACTGGCTTATCGTGTGAGTATTCTTCAATATTCCGTGATGGTGCTTCATGATCAGTTGCCATTATTTTGTTTTTCAAAAATCAAACAAGCCCACTTCAGCCCGCTTGTAAAAATAACAAATCCAAAAATAACTCATACTACGTCAGCCCGTGGATAATCAACAATCATCAAAAGTAACCTTAAGCCCAGACTAAGCCAGAAACTATAGACATGCTCAAAAACTCAGCCCAGGCGGACCACTCGCTAAAACTGCATCCTCACAATTGAAGTCGTATGCAAAAACACTAGACATTCTTACGAGGCGTACAGCTTGACCAGCCATTTTTAACTCCCAAGAGGCCCACTTGCCCCAATCGACCCCACACCATGTGTAACTGCCAAGGTGACACATGCAAGCCAAATAATTGAAATTGAAACAAAACCTCACGCCAAAATCCAGAACGCGGACCAAAACAACACACCACCGTCAGCCCACAAACCTGAGCAGGCCAAGCATCCAAGCCCCAACGACAAACGCCAAAACTCAGCCCAGTCACATAGAAGGCCCATAAGCAGACAAACAACACACAAGACACGTGCAATCGTCCAAATATGACCAAACCCACATTGTCCAATTTTTAACTGAGACCAGAACGCCCAAAGTCACCGCCAATATAAAAGAATTATTGTCCCACATAGACCATTGCAACAAGACCAAATCAACCAAGGCAATAAAAACCATGCCCTCATCTCACATCGAGTATTTCATAAAGGGCAAGGAGATGAGAATAAACAGATTCATTCCACATCGAACAAAAGGAGCAGAGCCAAGAGCAACACAAACTCCTTCACTACTTCTGCTAGTAACTCATGTGTAATCAATTAAACCCACCAAATTTTAACTGAAATTCTGAGGTGGGTTTTTGATAATTTTTTAACTTTTTTTTCCTTTTGATTGTTTATTGGCTTGGCTGGATCTGTTTTGAGAGAAATGGAGGAGATCTTCTGTAATTGGAGTTTGTTCAGATTTCTGTTAGCAATTCTTCAATGGTGGGCTCTTAACGTTAGTGTTACTATCACCAACAAGTGGATCTTTCAGAAATTGGACTTCAAATTTCCTCTCTCAGTGGTCATGTATTCACTTTATATGCTCATCCATTGGAGCATATATATTAATCAAGGTTCTGAAGCTTAAACCCTTGATAACGGTTGAACCTGAAGATCAATGGAGAATGATATTTCCTATGTCTCTTGTGTTCTGTATCAACATTGTATTGGGGAATTTGTTTTGCAGTGGCTGGTATGGAGAAAATACTTTGACTGGCGAATCTGGGCTTTTTTAGTTCCCATTGTTGGAGGCATACTCCTCGCATCTGTGACAGAGCTTAGTTTTAATATGTTTGGATTTTGTGCGGCATTATTTGGATGTTTGGCTACCTCCACAAAGACCATCCTCGCAGAATCTTTGCTTCATGGTTACAAGTTTGACAGAGGCCTCCTTAATGACTTGGTTTAAAGGAGTAACACAACCATCAAAGATGATCGGTGAAGATTCCGTTAGGTTTACAAGAAAAGGCAAGTTGGAGTAGCCACCGGCTCGGCTTCGTTGCTCGTTAGTGTAAGCTTTTTGGTGAAATACAATTGAAGGATTGGCAGTGTATATGTGCCACTCGACGAATATAAATGCTAGTGTATATGTGCCACTCGACGAATATAAAGGCTAGGTACAAATGCAAGGTATAAAAAGTCCACTCGACACAACCCAATGATAGTCGGATGGAGGTTGTTCTGTGACGAATTCTGTCCACACATACCTCGGCTTGGATGAGATTGCTCTGGTTGATAGGGACCACGACAAATGGGCAGTCTGTTTATTTTTTATTATTGGCTTTACAACAGCCGATGTGGGATTCATGAGCTTTTTTATTGGGCTTATCGACATTGTAAAGGTGTAGGCTTAAGAAGAGTGCTCCAAATGAAAATTTATCACGAGGTAAACGTCTCACTCGACATGTGAAGAACCATAGAGATAGGCTTGAAAGTCTACTGGTTCAAAGAACCCTTAGCATGCTCAGCACATGAATCCATGGTAGAGAGAAAAGGTGGCAGTGCAGGGGATTATAATTAGTCATCACGGTTCCAGGCACACAGGACGCAGGTTGATATCTCCACGTCGAAATCGACAGGCGCACCACACAAGAAATAAGCTATTGGGGCAAATCGTGATTTGTTTGAGGTTGTTGGTTCGCCCAAAACCACCTGCAGTGTTTGTTTCTCAAAGATCCCAGGGTTCAAGATTAGCTCATCCGTGTTCCCTATTGCACGCTGCTTCAATTTTTGCAACAATGCAGGAAGAGCAGAAGGCTTTCTAGATTGCTCATCAGAAAGATACTACACAATACCATTAGTGATCACAAGTGTACCAAGATACTATGCAATAACATGAGCGGTGTGGGATTGTCAGCCTTAATCGTGTGTGCTGCTTTAAAGAGAGCTGAAAGCTTAATTGGGCTTGTTGTCACATGGGTTGATGTGGGACCCATAAGCTTTTTAATTGGGCCTCTTGACACTGTAAAAATGAAGATTCAGCTTAAACGATGCTCCAAATGAAGATTCATCATGTGGTGATCGTCTCACTCGATATTACACTCGACATAAGGCAAATGTCCCACCCAACACTACACGTGTGATAGTTGTATTTATTAAGGATCCCAGTCGACACTACCATGGGAAGTTTGGCACTCATTAAAGACCCTCGTTCACCTATATCTCATTCACACTACATATATGATTTTCTAGAATGGGGAATGAAGACCCCACGGACCTACATCAAGTCGAGTAGAATGAGAATGGAAGACCCACATGGAACTTCATCATATCTAGTAACTCTCTAAGAACTCCACCAGTTCAAGTAGAGTAAACCATCTCTTATACCTTCATCGGGCCTAATAGAGTTTAGAGTGACGACCTTTATAGATATTCACCAAGTTCATTCTACCGTAGTCTCATAGACCTTTTTCAGCTCTAGTGGTATGAGAAAGAAAGACTCTTGGATCATTATCGGGTCTATAGAGTGGAGACTCTCATAGATCTTCATCAGGTCTAGTAAAGTAAAGACTATCATGAACCTTCATCTGGTTCAGTCAACCGGGGACATCCCCCTTGGACTCATGTCGAGTCAAGTTGTAGACATGGATTACACATGTCGAATGACTTATATCTTCCTGGACTCATCAAATCCAGTCGACCGGGGACATCCCCCATAGACTCATGTCGAGTCAAGTTGTAGACATGGATTATGCATGTCATATGATTTATATCCTGAACCTCCATCTGGTCCAGTCGACCGGGGACATCCCCTATGGACTCATGTCGAGTCAAATGAAGACATGGACTTCCTACAGTCCATACGACACAAATGTTGTGTGAAATAACTCTTGAACCTCCATCTGGTTCAGTCGACCGGGGACATCCCCCATAGACTCATGTCGAGTCAAGTTGTAGACATGGATTACACATGTCGAATGACTTATATCTTCCTGGACTCATCAAATCCAGTCGACTGGGGACATCCCCCATAGACTCATGTCGATTCAAGTTGTAGACATGGATTACACATGTCATATGATTTATATCCTGAACCTCCATCTGGTCCAGTCGACCGGGGACATCCCATATGGACTCATGTCGAGTCAAATGAAGACATGGACTTCCTACAGTCCATACGACACAAATATTGTGTGAAATAACTCTTGAACCTCCATCCGGTTCAGTCGACCGGGGACATCCCCCATAAACTCATGCCGAGTCAAGTTGTAGACATGAATTACGCATGTCATATGATTTATATCCTGAACCTCCATCTGGTCCAATCGACCGGGGACATCCCCTATGGACTCATGTCGAGTCAAATGAAGACATGGACTTCCTACAGTTCATACGACACAAATGTTGTGTGAAATAACTCTTGAACCTCCATCTGGTTCAGTCGACCAGGGACATCCCCCATAGACTCATGTCGAGTCAAGTTGTAGACATGTATTACGCATGTCATATGATTTATATCCTGAACCTCCATCTGGTCCAGTCGACCGGGGACATCCCCTATGGACTCATGTCGAGTCAAATGAAGACATGGACTTCCAACAGTCCATACGACACAAATGTTGTGTGAAATAACTCTTGAACCTCCATCTGGTTCAGTCGACCGGGGACATCCCTCATAGACTCATGTCGAGTCAAGTTGTAGACATGGATTACACATGTCATATGATTCATATCATGAACCTCCATTTGGTCCAGTCGACCGGGGACATCCCCTATGGACTCATGTCGAGTCAAATGAAGACATGAACTTCCTACAGTCCATACGACACAAATGTTGTGTGAAATAACTCTTGAACCTCCATCTGGTTCAGTCGACCGGGGACATCCTCCATAGACTCATGTCGAGTCAAGTTGTAGACATATATTACACATGTCGTATGACACATATTCTGACCTTCATCTGGTTCAGTCGACTGGGTACTTCCCCAATGGCTCTTGTAGAGTCAAGTTCATGATCATGATCTTCATCTAGCTCATTCAACTGGACACATCTACGATGGATCATGTAGAGTCAAGTTCGTAACTTGACATTCGTTTGGTTCAAGCGATAGGTAGCATCAACACTCAAGTACACCTACATCTTATAGTCTCGCCTCAGACGACACACGCGTCAAGTACTCTCCAAGCCTAAAACTTCCAGACTTAGAGAGTATGGGACAAACTGTACGGGCCAAATTTGGGCCCAAGGGTAAAATTGACTTTTCGCTTCAGGCCCTACACCAGTGGCAGCCCAATCCCTCCGGATAGTACCCAGAATAAATTTGGGCCAAAGACCCGAATACATCCTCAGGCCCACGTACAAAGAGAGCCATACCCAGCGAACCCTTGACTGATCAGTTACCTCAATCCGAAACGTCCAGACTCATGAATATCTCACATAACTCGACAGTTTCCAACTTCCAATGGACGAATAATTAAAGGTGATAAATACACACGTTTCCCGAGTGTGTATATAAGAGAATAAAGTCTACGAGAAAGGGGGGGAAGGAACCCTCATAGCTCAACCATATTCTCTCCATAGCTCTCAGTATCTCATATCAACCGCCCTCACGGCAGATCACGAGTATCAAGGTAATCTCTAGCCTTGCTTTTCCATTACTTTCAGCTCGTCTCCATCACTGACTTGAGCGTCGGAGTGCCCCCGGCACCCACAACACCGGTGGGCAGAACTCCCGCTCATTCTACCTTTGTTTTGCAGGATCGCTAGCGCCCCCAACTACAAATTCTCGATTGTGGACCTCGGGCGAAAACCAGCGTCCACAACCCGTGTTAGTAAATCTTGACCAGGAACTTTATTTAAGGATATACAACTTATAGTGACGCTTCCCAATGTCAATTACAAAATATGTTGTAACTGCGCACTACATTGTAAATCATATGGTCTTTCTCCAATATACACGTATCACTAAATCATATTTAGTTTCAATCTAATCATAGTTAGATATCTAATCGTAATTAGATCAAATATGTATATAAAAGACAAGAGGTGGTACCATTAAATAAGCAATATTATGGAAAAAGACATTATTCGTATTCATGAATCGGACATAAATACATTCCGAATTAACACTTCGAGCATCAACCCTAACAAGACCCACCCAAAATAATTAATTATTTTTTTCTCTTATTTTTCGGTGGCTTTCGATGAATGTCACTTTTGCTTGACTTTAACATTACATACATCCCTAGCTTTCTTTACTTGAGCAAAAGACTTAGCAATCCAAACTTCATTTACTAATTGATGATTGACCCACTTTTCAACTTTGATACCAAAATTATTTTGAAAAAAATGGTACATGTCTATAATGATGTGATGGTGTTAATTTGGTCATTTTCTATCTAAGATAATCTTTCTTCTCATTTATTATTATTCATGGAATTTTTTTAACTTGTTTTTTTAATGGTGTATATGATGTCACAATCTACAAACTTTTGCCTAAAACTTAATCCAACATAAAATAAAGTTTTAAAAATGCAGTTTTCAACATATACTCTTTATGTATCAATTTATCAACCTACTTTTCCATTGTTTTCTTGAGTTTTTGGACTTTTCCATTGTTTAAGTGCTTCATTTGAGTCTTCCAACAATTAATTTTGGTTATGAAATAAGAACAATTGGCATAATAAAATAACAGAGTTCCTTTCATTACCAACCTCAAGATTTTACAAATTAATTGTGCAATCACATGGATTGTGATTATGATAACAAAATTTAGATTCAAGTTTTTTTTTTTTTCCAAATTCGGATCAATTTTTTTTTTATTCAAATCCAAATTTTATCTAATTTTTTTTTCTTATATTTACTATTTTCCCAATCTGAATATCCGGAATCCGGATTTACTTAGATCCAGATTTGTGCAATCTAATAATTTAACATCCAGATTCGAAAAATTTCCAATTTTAAATAATATAAATATATGAGGATCCTAATTTTTCTGCCATCCATAATTGTGACGGCTAATGAGCTGTGTTTAGTTGTAAATCATGACTCGTGAGTAGTCAAGTTTCTTATCTATGCTAAAAGATTTTAAATGGGTTTGTTGAGTGATAATTGAGGATAAAAACATAAATATGATATAAGTTATAGTTTAAATGTGTGGTCTAAATCCGTTCAAGCCACAATAATTTTAAGAACGTTAATTCTTTGAGATATATGAATGTAACAATGGCATCATTAATAATTATTATAGGATAATTGTATGACATATCGTGCAATTTTGAAATTGAGAGCGAAAACATTTGCTAATCGAACGGAGCAACTTCGGTCCCTAAATAGTTCATGTTTCAAATTTTAAATTGAGGCATGCATACTCTTGAATTTTAATAAGAATTTATAATAATTTCTCATATCGATTAAAAAAATTAATATAAATTCAAAATATTTTTTTTATATTTATTAAAAAAACATATCGAATTTTTTCATTTCAAATTTATAATATATGCCGATTCTATCATGGGATATATTAGATAACTGAACCAAAATGAGATTACAAATCTCAAATTCGTTCCCACCTATAGTGAGTTCTACAGGCATATGTCTTAGAATATAATAATATATGAGGGGGGAATCCCCATGAATTGGGAAAAAGTTTCTTCAACAAGAAGGAAAGCCAAAAGCTCGAAATTTTAAAATAATAAATAAATTGTGCATGTCATTATCATAGGATATATAAAGAAGCAAAAATGATATACATACATAAATTTTTACATAAAAATACTATACCCCTCTCACTGTAGCTACAGTGATCGCTACAGTAATCATTGTAGCTACAGTGAGAGAGATGTAATATTTTTATGTAAGAATTTATGTATGTCTATCATCTCTCATAAAGAAGTGTTTTTTTTTTAACAGAGTTCGTGAATAAGATCACGAGTTTATCTAGTGTCTATAATTATGAGTTACATATAAGTTTATTTAAATTTAAATTATAAATTATTATCATTCATTTGAAATATGAAATTTATATATTTTAACTTGATATCGAGTTTCCGTTTTTGTAATTTTTTTATGGGAAAAAAGAAACAATTGTACTATTTTTCAAGTCTTGAAGTGGGTACCAATTGACATGGAATGACATATTTGCTCATGAACCATATAGTTCGGAGAGAAGGGGGAGCATTGGAAACTTATTTGGGCTAGTTCGCTTTCTGCAAAGGTGAAAATTTTTCTTTGGAGAGTTGTGGTTAACATGCTTCCTACAGTAGAGAATCTTTGGAAAAATAAAGTATCAGATGACCCGCATTGTTTTCGTTGTGATGCTTCTTGTGAATCCTTCTTTCGTACACTTTTTGTATGTAAGGGAGCTCAAAAAATTTGGAGGTTATTCCCTTTCTTTTCGGTAATTAGTGCTGTCGAAACAGCAGACTTGCTGGAAATGATAACTGAATTGGTGAAATCAGAAGGAGAGGCGAAGCTGGAGTTGTTTAGAGCCATATGTTGGGTGGTTTGGCAGGCTCAAAATCATTATATTTTTGAAGGAATTGTTGAAGACCCTATTAGATCCTTTGCAAAAGTTGAGGCAATGGTTGAATCGTACAAAATTTTGTCAATATCAGAGCTGAAAATTCCGAACAGGCGACTACATGATGAAGACCGAATCTAGGAGCCTCCTCCGGAGGGATGGATAAAGATAAATACATATGCGGCAGTAGATTTTTGCACCTGCAAGGCCGGTCTGGAGGTGGTGTTTAGAGTTTTAGAGGGGGATGTGGTGGGAGCAGCAGTTAAAAATATTGCCTTTAATGGGGTTGTACAAGTTGCGGAGGCTGAAGCCGTCAAATTTGGCCTCCAAATTGCAGAAGACCTGAATTTGCGTCATTTGGTGGTGGAAACTGGTTGTATTCAGGTTGTGGAGTTGATTTATGACAGGAATGACACTTTGATAGAAACGTTGTGAATCATTAAAGATATTATTAGAAAGCTAGATAGGTTAGATATACATTTTATTTGCTATGCTTCTCGTTTTTACAATATTATTTTAAAGTTGTGAATTGAGTTAACTTATGCATGTAGTTCGACCCCAATCCGAACCGATGAAACCCCAACCGGAACCGAAACCGAAACGATTCCAGTTGGAACCGTAGGGTTCCAACAGGAACCCTAAACCCCAACGGCTACTAGCCGTTGTTGGCTCCCTGCCCTCAATATTAAAAAAAAAACCGTTATGTTAAAAAAAATTATAAATTACTAATATATCCTTAATAATAGTAATAAAACGGTTATATTTATGGGCATTTTTGGTATCAAAAAAATTCTAAAACTCTATAAATATGATTCATTTTTCATTATTTCAACACACCAAATTCTCAACTCTCTCATTTCCTACAATTCTCTTATTCTCAATCTCAATTCATACAATTCTCTTATTCTCAATCTCAATTCAATTAGTTATTATCATTCGCAATTAGTCAATTTTCTTATTTTTCTTCCTGATTTCTCAAACGAAAAATGGCAAGCTCATCTGAGAACATAATGTCAAATATGCCAACCCAAGAGAGCGGCCCTAGTGTCGGTGCATAATCACGGAGAAGAGAAGTTAAGGCTCGTTCATCGGACGTTTTCAAAATTCATTTTCATTTGGAACGCCTAGAAGATAATACACAACGAGCAATTTGCAACTATTGTGGGGTTACCTACAAATTTTCTGGTGGATACGGCAATATGATCAAGCACCTGGAAAGACATCATCCGGTTGAACTTGGAATTGATACGACACAAACTCAAATGGCCAGGTACGCATCATCTAGTAGATGTACGAGTGCTGTAGATTTATTTAAATATTCTGATGCAAAAAATAGAGAAGAATTTGTGAAATTAACTTATATGGCACATCTTTATTTAAGCTTTGGTGAAAAACTTCATTTTACTAATTACGTGCATAATGCTTTAAATCCTTCTGCATGTAGAATGACTCGAAACACAACAAAACGTCATATTTTTAAATTATATAAAGATGGTAAAATTATTTTAAATGACATATTTAAATAGATAAAATGTCGTATTTCTATATGTTCTGATATTTGGAGTGACCATTGACAAACAAACTCATACATGGGTGTGACTTGTCATTGGATTGATGCATCATTTACCATGCAAAAACGACTTATTGCATTTAGAGTTTTTGATGACCAACATACTGCACAAAATATTTATAGAATGATGAAGGTAATTTTTTATGAATATGGTTTACTGCACAAAATTTTAACAATTGGATTTGATAATGCATCTGCATAAACTGCATCCATCAATGATTTAAAATCCTTATGTGAACCAAATTTAGGGGGTCGATTTTTTCATATTCGTTGTACATGTCATGTCCTTAACTTATGTGTTCAAGACGGTCTAAAATTATTATCACCTTTCATTGATCCTATTAAAACGGCACTAAATTGTATTTGGTCATATTCTTAAGTTAGGAGAGAATGGACGAAGTTTTGTAAAATAAATGGTATTAAACCGATTAAATTTTCAAGAGATGTTCCAACACGTTGGAATTCAACTTATTTTCTTTTATGTCAATCATTTCAATACAAATATGCATTATGTAGTTTTTTTTCTCAACATGTTCAAAATGTCACACTTTATCCTAGTCAATGGGATATTTGTGAAAACATTTTAGATATTTTAAAAGTTTTTAATGAAGTTACCTTAACTTTTAGCGGTGTTTACTATCCAACAGCACATTTATTTCTTCTTGAAAGTTTGAATATTGTTGGTGCTCTCGATGAACATGCTGAAAGTAGCGATCCTAATGATATTGTTTTGTTAGAAGCCATTACTGTTATGAAGGTAAAATGGTTGAATTATTTTAAAGACATTCTTTTACTTTATCTTATTGCTGCTGTTTTTTTATCCTATATTTAAATTAGAAGGTTTGAATGGTGCTTTACAAGCTTACTATGGTTATTTAGGAATATTAGAAGAAATTGATATTACAAGAATAATGACAAAATTAAGAAATGATTTAATTGAGTTATTTAATGATTATATTGTAAGATATAACTTAGGAACATTAGGTGAATCTAGTAGTAGCGACCTGATAATTCAAATAAGACTTAGCGCAGATGATCGTTGGTTATTGCAACGAAATAAAAAAGCTAGGGATACGACAACTAATAACCCCGAATTAGATAATTATTTATCTACAAAATTTGAGTTTCCTACTGATAGTTTAGTTAGTAAAAATTTTAAAATCCTTGACTGGTGGAACCGACATCAAAATATATATCATGTTTTATCAATTATTGCTAAATAGATATTGGCAGCACCTATTTCCACCGTTGCGGTTGAGCAAGCCTTCAGCTTGGGAGGCAATATATTGGAAGCTATACGATCTTCATTACATCTGAGCACTCTAGAAGCAACAGATTGTGTGGATGATTGGACTCGAGCTGATCTGAAATAACAAGAAGATGCCCCCGATGATTTTGAAGATTTGTTCGATAATGCATCTGCAACAACAAGTGCAAGCGGAACCGGAGCTGAATGATCAACTGATAATGATGATTGATAATTGTAAATTTACAAAGGGGAAATGTCTTAAAATTGAAATGGAACTACGTAAGCTTTGATTCCTCTCACCCCTGGAGGATACATAGGCAACTTAAATTTTTAAAAATTTAAGATCAAACTCTTCAATGTAATAATTTTATTTATTTATAAAATTAATCTCATATATTTTAATTTAGTTTCGAATTTTTTTTTTTTTAAAAAAAAGGTTCGGAACCGAACCGGAATTTCGGTTCGGGTCTATATGCATGTATGTTTTCAGCTCACGTCTCCAAATACTTGATCCAATGAGTTGAGTCTTATCATATCACTTGGGAGACAATATTTCAACTCATTAGAGGAACATTTGTAAGAATTTAAGAGAATACCGGATTTTACCAACTCTACTCGGATTCAATATCAACTAATAAAGGATGGAAATAGATTTTCAGTATTAAAAAAAATGTTTTCAGCCCGCTTTAATTAATTAAAAACATCACAACCTTCATTTATTGTTCAAAAGATTAGAATAAATGAGCGTAGCGTTGATAAAATTATTTGTCAATTTTTTTTTGGTCTTATCACTAATAAATCAAAGGTCGGTTAATATTTTCAATAAATTGGAAAAAGAAAACATTTAAGAGTAAATAAAAAATTAAACATAAATTATTTATTAATGTCATAAGTTGAACATTTTAAAACTTTCTCATCGCGCATTACAATAAAAATACATATTATAATTTTATAAAAATTATATTATAACAATAAAACATATTAAACTATCATATTAAAATAAAAAAATAAAAACTATTCAATTATATTCAATTAACCTAATCACTACAATTAATTTTTTATTATTAAATTATAAAATTAAAATAATAAATTATTAACACAAAAAACCTATAACATTATAAAAATATAATCTATTATTCAAGTAAGAAACATATTAATTTAATTATATAATATTTTAATTTATTATTATAAAATTAAAAATAAAGAAACATATTATAATAAGAAAACATATTATAATATCTCATTAAAATAAAAAACATACATGACACTTCATCTTTACAATTAACTTGTACAATTAATTTTTTTATTATAAAACTATAAAATTAAAATATCTTTATAATTAATTTGTATTAAATAAAAAACTTATTACAATAAAAACACATATTATAATTTTATAAAAACTCTATTATAAAAAGAAAATATATTTTATTATCCTATCACAATTTAAAAACACTATTAAATTATAAAATTAAATTAATAAATCTATTAAATAAGAACTCTATTATAACAATAAAACATATTATATTATCCGATAAATTTTTGAATAATATCACAGATAATCCGAAAAAGAATATATATATATATATATATATATATATGTTAAATATTTTTAAATTTTCTTATCGCCTCACATGTCAACTAATATCAATAATTAATTTTGTATATTAGCTATTATAATAAGAAGATATAGTATAATATTATATTAAAATATAAAATATACATGACACATAATCTCTACAATTAATATTTTTTTTATTAAATTAAAATAAAAAAACTTATTATAATATAAAAATATAATTTTCTATTCAAATAAGAAATCTAAATAGTAGCCGCCTACAAAACCTAAATAATTTTTTGGATTTCGGGTCTATTATTATTTATTATTGTATTTTGAATTATTTTTGAATTTTATTTTATTTTATGAATTTTTATTATTCATTGTGATTCAGGATGCAGACTATAACTATTAGCTTTTGTAAAGTGAATTATAAATAATATTTGAGAATTGTGAGACAAACGAGTGAGACATAAATAATATGTGTAAGTAAATCAATTGTATCATTTAGATTATAAAATCGATAAAATCTTGAGCATTTATAAGATCAATACCTAAAATATATTATCAACCATCACAAAATGCAGGCTCTATATTAATTTTTAAAAAGAGAGTAAAAAAATCACAACCGCGTGATCATTTGATTATGCATAATGCGTCTAGTTTTCTTCCAAAATACAAACCAATACCATATATCAAAATTGTAGCAAATTTGGGTCAATGCCAAACATATAAATATAATTTTATATATTTGTTAGTTAGACAGATATTAGCATTTGTGTTCTTTAAAAAGTAAAAATAAGTGTATTAAATAGGACTTGCTGGTGTTAGGTATGCTAAAACTGATATGATATAATATTCCATAACGATTAATTAAATGGACCAAATAAAAATATTAATATCTCATATTATACTTGATTTATTATTGTGCTCCATCTATACCCAACCACCGATTCGGTTCCAAATCGGAATCGAACCGAACGGTTAACGGCTCCACTTTTTAAATTTTTTTAAAAAAATTTAAAAAAATGAAAAATACTTTTTTAAAAAATACTAATGGGATATTATTACTAAATAGATATAATAAGAAAATTTATTAATTTGAATTTTATTACATTAAATTAAAAACTTAAATTAAAAATAAATTAAAGAGCTTGAACATAAATTTTCAAAAACTTAAGTTGTATACGTATCATCTTAATAAAAAATGAAAATTAATTTTTTAAAAATAATTTGAAAAAATGAAATTAATTTTTTAAAAATAATTTTAAAAAATGAAATTAATTTTTTAAAAAAATTTAAAAAATGAAACTAATTTTTAAAAAATTACTAATGGGATATTATTACTTAATAAATATAATAAAATTTTATTAATTTGAATTTTATTACATTAAATTAAAAACTTAAATTAAAAATAAAATAAATAGCTTGAACATAAATTTACAAAAATTTAAGCTATTTACATATCCTCTTAGGGTGAGAGGAATCAAAACTCACGTAGTTCCATTATATTTTTAGATAGTTACCCACATTACAATTATTTACTCATCATCAATATATGTTCATGTTGTTGATCTTTCTGCTCATGTTCCACATGCAGATAAATTGTCGAATAAGTCTTCAAAATCATTAGGGGCATTTTCTTGTTGTATTAGATCAGCTCGAGTCCAATTATCGACATATGTTGTTGCTTCTAAGGTGCTTGGATATAATGAAGACCGTATTGCTTCCAAAATATTATCTCATAAGTCGAAGGTTTTTTCAACCGCAACACTGGAAACAGGTGTTGTCAGCATCTTTTTAACAATGATCGATAAAACATGATATATTTTTTGATGTCGGTTCCACTAGTCAAGTACTTGAAAATTTTACAAAATTTTTAACAAAACACTCAAAATTTATTTAATTCCGGATTATTAGTCGTGGTTTCCTTCAGTTTTCTATTTCATTGTAGTAATCAACAGTCACATATGCTAAGTCTTGAATGTGGTACGAGTCCGATACTAGCTTGTCAACTAATTGCAAGTTGTATCTACTAACATTATCATTAAATAAATCTATTAAATCATTTTTTACTCCATCTATTATTTTCTAACATGAATTTCATTATTTATTCTTAAAAATTCATAATAAGTTTGTATGCCACTATTTAAACCTTCTAATTTAAATTTATGATAAAAAACTGTAGTAATAATTTTTCTCTTCATTGCAGTAATAGCTTCAAATAAAATAATATCATTCACATTTTCACTAGTAGCATGCTCATGTAGAGTATTGCATATATATAGACCAATTAAGAGAACTGAAAATGAGAGAATTGTTGGTGTGTAGAAAAATTGAAATATGACTCATATTTCTAGATTTTTTAGTAATTTTTGTGATACCTAAATTGTCATAAAAATTATACGTTTTATTAATGTTATTAAGGAGAATTTAGAGATTCAAACATAAAAATTAAAAATTAAAAACAAAACAAAAAATTATTTTATTGTAGAGAGTCGTTATGAGAGCCCAACGACTACTAGTCGTTATGAGAGCCCAACGACTACTAGTCGTTGGGCCTCAAATGTTTCCCAACGACTAGTAGCTATTGGGCAACAAACGGTTCCAATCGGAATCGTGACTATTCAGGTTGGAATTATTTGAACCGTAAGGTTTCGGTTCTTATTTAGGAATCAAACAGTTCCAACGATTCTGGTTCCTCCGGTTCGACTAGGGTGAGAATCCTAACCGAACTGAAAGGAACCAGTTCCGATTATGATTCTCAAACCAGAATCAGAAGGAACCGAAACCAAACAATTCATTCTGATTCCGTTTCGATTTCAAACCGGAATCGTGACCAGGTCTAACTCCATCTAATTCTAACCCAACCAACCCCTCTATTATACCACCTAAGACTAGAGGAGCACTAGGAATAAACTAACTCCACACCCATGGGTCCCACACCACTAATTTAAAAAAAAAAATTGATTGAGATTGAATCTCGATTATAGAAAAATTGATTGTGGTAAGTTTGCTTTATTTTAGGGGTGATTAAATAATTAATATAAATTTTATAGTTTTAAAAAAATATTTCAAAACAAAAGGACCCGTTAGCAAATTTTCAAATTGTAAAAAAATTATCCTCTCTTCAAAGATTCCGATTTTTATTAATTCAAAAAAGAACAATTATGGCTCAAAATTATAAAATTCAATGAACATTAATCAACTCCTCCAATTGATAATTTCCCTATAAAACGCAAACATAAATTAAAATTAAACAACGCAATTTCATTGAAAGAAACACAAAATATAAATCACGTGGCAGCCAAAAACTGTTACGGTCTTGCGTGAAAAATTCCCAAATCAAAATTAGGGTTTCACCTATGCTTACTTAAAATTCAATTCTTATTAATTACACAACTTTTAATTTCTAAAATTACTACCTCCTCATGTATTTATTACACCTGTCCGCATCAGCTGCTAATAGCTGCTTGTAACTCATGAAATCAATTAAACCCACCAAAATTTAACTGAAATTTGAGGTGGGTTTTTGATAAATTTGAGTTTTGTTTGCTTGTTTGTTTATTGCCTAGGCTTGATCTGTATTGAGAGAAATGGAGGATAATTTGTGTAGTTGGAGTGTGTTCAGATCTCTGTTAGCAATTCTTCAATGGTGGGCTTTTAACGTCACGGTTATTATCACCAACAAGTGGATCTTTCAGGTCTGTTTTCAATTTTCACTTTTGTTTAAACTTTGTTGTAACTTGTTTAATTATGTTTGATTTATCAGCTTAATTTTGATTGAATCATTAATGTTGTTAATTGGGTTTCCTTGATTTTGTTTATGCGATCAGTTCTGGCCTCTGTGTTTATTTATTTTTAATTGTTGTCTTGTTTAATCATTATGGACCTGAAAGTGCCGAATTTTGTGAATTCGTCTATTGATCTGTATTATATAATTTTGTTTATAATGTTAAACCATTGTCGTGTGTCTGTAGCACTACATATAGAAGAAAATCGCTTCTCATTATTTTGGTTGAAAAATTTAAGATTTTTCTGGGAACTGAATTACGGATCTAAGAAAGTTGTTATACTTTATTTCAGACAGTATTAATTCGGTGCAACCAAAATTCATCTAGAATCAGTTCTTGATGGTACTTGTTGATGGCGAGATGGAGAGAGTAAAGAAGGATCAGTTAATTGGTGGGAGGGGGGTGTTAAACATGAAAGCTAAATGGTCAGCTTGAAATTTGTTGTGCGGCATGTTGAATTATTGTTGAAAATATTACATAATTCTTGTCCTAATTTCTTTCACTTTTGGGTCATGTGTTATCGATTCTCGGCCATCAATAATTTTTTTTTACTCACTCTTTAAGCAAAGCCTTGCTTGACCAAGCAGTTTTTAGGACTTGGAAAATAGAGATTCACATAGTGATAGAGGTGAACTTTTCCTGCATTGATCTTTTATTTATGGACCTTTAAGAACTTTTCCTTCTTGGAATTTTATTGAACGATTTGTATGGGCATGTTGGACCTATAAGAATTTGATGTTGATTTCTCTTTTTTCTTTTATTTTCCTTTTACAGAAATTGGATTTCAAATTTCCTCTGTCAGTATCATGTATTCATTTCATATGCTCATCCATTGGAGCATATCTTGTGATCAAGGTTCTGAAGCTTAAACCCTTGATAACGGTTGAACCTGAAGATCGATGGAGAAGGATATTTCCTATGTCTTTTGTGTTCTGTATCAACATCGTGTTGGGGAATGTGAGCTTACGCTACATTCCAGTTTCTTTTATGCAAACGATAAAGTCGTTCACTCCTGCAACCACAGGTCTGGTTCACAAATTAGAATAATTTAATTGTTTCTCACTGCCCTTCTTTCTATCGTCTTTCATGTGGGTATACTGTAATAGCTCCTTACCTCGATGAATTGGAACAGTTGTTTTGCAGTGGCTGGTATGGAAAAAATACTTTGACTGGCGAATCTGGGTTTCTTTAGTGCCAATTGTTGGAGGAATACTCCTCACATCTGTGACAGAGCTTAGTTTTAATATGTTCGGATTTTGTGCTGCGTTATTTGGCTGTTTGGCTACTTCTACAAAGACCATCCTCGCAGAATCTCTGCTGCATGGTTACAAGTTTGACAGGTAGAATCTTTGTTTCTTTTGAACCACTAAGACTAAGTGAACAGATCTTAAATCACAAAAAACATTTAATTTCATAATGTTGTATGGATTTGTATACTTGCACTCGTGCATGATATATTGTTGAACTATTTTTGCTGACATTTTTTATCCACTGCATTTCTTACGCTCTCTAGCATTAACACAGTCTACTACATGGCACCCTTTGCGACCATGATATTGGGGATACCTGCATTGTTACTTGAAGGTAGCGGGATTATAGATTGGCTCAACACCCATCCATCTCCTTGGTCCGCCTTCATCATTATTTTCAGCTCAGGGGTGCTAGCGTTCTGTCTTAATTTCTCCATATTTTATGTGATTCACTCCACAACTGCTGTCACATTCAATGTTGCTGGAAATCTTAAGGTGAGATAAATTAAGAGGAATTTTAGCCTGAGTCTTTTTAATTTATTGAAATTTGCTGTAATTATTATCATTATGAGTAATTAATTAATTTTGAGGACTGGTGCTAGCGATGCTACCTGTATATGCCTGGTTTCATCAATTCCATTTGGTTGGATTTTCACTTTAACTGCAGAATTCTCGGATCTTAGTATATTTCCAAGTGCTCTTCATAGTCTATCTGTTGCATCTACTTGCTTCCATCTTGTTTTCCTTAAACTTTCCATACTTCATTGTTGCATTTAAGCTTTCCTGTGGTTGGTGGAACGATGAGAAAAGTATCCTCAGTTTTAGTTTTTTTTTTTTTTTTTTTTTTTTTTTTTTTTTTTTAATGCTTATGCTACACAGGTTGCAGTTGCTGTCTTGGTTTCATGGTCGATATTCCGGAATCCAATCTCAGGTATGAATGCAGTTGGATGTGCAATTACACTCATAGGTTGTACATTCTACGGATACATCAGGCACATGCTCTCTCAACAGCCACCACCTGGAACTCCACGAACACCCAGAACTCCAAGAAATCGGATGGAACTGCTCCCCCTTGTAAATGATAAATTAGATGATAAAGTCTAGTTATCAGGGCATGCTTGAAGTTTTCGAAAAGGAGTTATAGGAAGAACAGAGAACTTGGAACACAAAACACCACATTATGTGACTTCCAGAGTAGATAAATCAGAGATTTTTAATACAATTTTTCTTCCTTGATCAGAGGAATAGAAAATATTTTCCGCTACATATTATCAAATCGTGATTGTACCTTGCAAAAGCTTGCCATTGCCCTATAATTTAATCACTAGAAAAAATGAGGCTCGATACCATTGCTTGATGGAGTAATGGAATCTTGATTCTTGTTATTTAGGGAATAAATTTTGTTTTTCAAAGGGGTTAATCTTGCTTTAAATTTTCATTTTCAATAAAATATAAAATATAAAATCAATGCCATTTGTTGCAAAGATTACTTGTCAACAATGAGTTTGTAGAGAAAAATCACAAGGAGCCAAATCAGGTCCAACTTCATGATCCCCAAGCAGCTGTAATGATAAATAATCTTATTATTGTTATTTTTAATTTGCTTTCGTCAATTTTTTTTACATGAGACGGGGGTTTTGAAGACAAAAATGAAGAGTACATGAGTGAAAATAAATCATATATTCGTTTTCTTTAGAAAAAGCCTTTTCCGTCGGATATTACCATCCGCGGCCGCTGCTTCTTTCGCCTCAAGCCAATTTCGGAAAAAGAGAACAAAAATACACCGTCTTATCTGAGTTTTTCTTTATCTGAAAATAAACTGATACAAAAGAAATTAGAAATCCATAAATAATGGAAGACCCGTTGACAATAAAATTCTCACTCATAACATCATTTCTGTTGGGGAAGCAGAGCCTCGAGCAGTGTTAATATTCACTGTCACTGAACATTTAATAAATTCATGCCATTTTCCCAACCAAGTACTGCCCGTAACAAAGCTTCCTCAGAGTAATCTACCCATATTTTAAGCAAATATGAATCAAATTCGAGTAAAAAAATCAATCTGACGTAGTTTATTTGAAACCTAAACTTTATCCTTTCTAGTATCCACCACCAGGACGATCGACTATGGCAAAAGGAATCAACTATTAAGCACGCACAGTTCAAGACCATGCTTCAACATGGTATCTACCGGCTCTTTGTAATGCTTTAAGCCAGTTTGCTGCGGAGTCCCTTGAAGCCTCACCCTCTTTCGATACAATTTCCTCAAAGGTTGACCAAACATCTGAGGGCATTTTGGTTGAGGAGCCTGCAACATATATTGATGCTTTCGACTGTAAAAAATTCCAAATCCTCTGGCTCTGTTCCAGCATCTTATGCTGCACATAAACTTTTTGTGGTTGGTTTCTTGAGAAGGCAACGTAAAAGCCTCCACCCTTGGCTTCTGAAAGTACTCCATCATTTTCCGAATGAGACAACCAAAACTCTTTGTATAGAAAATCATCTTCATTGCGGCAACCAAAGAAAAAGATAATTGGAGCAGTTGGACCAGATGAACTCTGTATGGCTCTTTCTTCTACAAATCCACGAAAAGGAGCACAACCAGTTCCAGGTCCGATGAGAATGAGGGGAACTGATGGTGGTGGGGGAGGAAGGGAACCTTTATGAAACCATGCTGGTATATATATGTCTGCACACGACAGAGTAAATAAATTTGCACCTCAGAAGGTAAGATTATTAGTTGCTTCACTGAAATAAGCTTGGTAAGATTAACTATTTTACGCCCGCAAGGGGTGTGGCTTGGTGGCATAAGGCTTAGGATTTTGTTGCTCAAATCCTAGGTTCGAATCCAGGGGGTGCACTTCTTGTAAGAGCCTGGGGCAGCCGGGGGTTTTACCTGCTCCGCTTAAGCCCGGGTCGGGTGGTTTGATGACGGAGTTTCCAATATTTCAAAAAAAAAAAAAAGGAATAACTATTTTACAGTGTCCATACCATGTTGAGGATCAAGTCCTGCAAGCCACGTAGAGCACAGACCCGTTCGCTTCCTCTTGTAAGGTGTCATCCATGACACTACACTGACAGTCAAGTGTACTTGATTGGGGTGAGCTAAAAGGGAAGAAGAAATGGAGAAAGCCCTTGTCTTTAAGGGAGGAACCAACTGCACCAGCCAATCAAATGGCATTTGCACTGAAGGGAAATCTTCTAATACCTTGTAACAAAGAAAGACAATCAATTATTTGAAACAAGAATGATGTAACAATGAAATGAAGAGCATAATTATTCATGATTTTTTTGGCTTAATAAGAAGTAAACCGTCAAAAGCCTTATTCAGAGGATCATCAAACATGTATTTAAAATGCCAATTTTCCAATTCAAAGAAATTAATCATTCAAGGATCAAGGTACGACACTAAATAAACAATCTTCATGCAGCTTTTACTGTACATAGTTTCCCAAATAGACGAGAAAACATGTGAAATTCTTTTAATACCACTAAGTAAATATTATAAAATGGAATGTCACCATGGTTCAGTAGTGATGCACATCACAGATTGCTGCTGTTAACAACAATTAGCATTAATATTTAGATACAGATCCTATGTCTTCAAAGCATTAAAAACTATTTTCTCGGTAATTCCTGTTATAATTGCTTGAATTTTCCCGATTACACCAAAGCAAGCAGCAAATTTTGATAGCTGTTAAAAAGCAAAATGCAAAAATAAAATAATAATAATAATAATCTAATAAACGAAGCAAAACTGAAGGATTAGATGAAAAGTATCTAGAATAAATTCTCAGAAATTTACCTCCAGAACAGTTCTACGTTCTTTCTGATTGTATTTATACAGATCATCTCTTCCTTCAGGCGAGGCAAAATATTGAAGCCTTTCCTTTTCATGTTCAGCTGTTGCAAAAAAACTCATAACCTGGGAAAAACAATTCAGAAAATCATCCAATGCACACAGGCATGTTGGCATGAATGACAAAAAAATATATTTAAGATGATGCATAATTTCCTTAATTTATATCCTCCCAAATTGAGTATGACTTACAGAAATTAACTATTTAATGCATCACCATGACATTCTCATTAAATGTTTTGTGTTCTTTAAGCTGGAGAGGTGATCTCACTGAGATGCTCCACAATATAACCAAATGAATCAAAGATAAAGGATTCTTGCCTCAAAGAAATAGCGCCGTGGAGAAGCCGATACAACATCCATTGTCAATTCCACAAAAGTTCTTAATTTTATGGGCACCTCTGTAGTATTCAAGTGAATGTCCGAAAGATTATTCTTCATCTCTTTACGATGAACCTGGAAAGAGCATGTTTCAGCATAAATGATTAGGTTTGTAAAATGCAAAGCTACAATTTCACTTGGTTTCTTCATACATGTGAAATCCGTAACATTACAAAAGTTGGTCCTATATGGTATGCACAACAGAAATATCATATAATAACGACAGCAGAATCATGCATTTATATAGATTTGATTTATCCACACAACAGAAGCATCTAAATGCAAAGAATGATTAGTGAAATCAGTCAAAACACAGAAATACTATTTACGGTGATTAATGATTCTGGATCCAAGTTACAACGCCGTATGAAAGCATCTACTGCAGCCACATCCTGACAGGGGAGAACCTCAAGGACATCACCAACTTCATATTCTATGGCCTGAAAAGAAAGTAACACAACTTCACTAACAAAGAAGAAACCAAGGTCAAATATAGATTAATTGAACATTAAACAATAAATAACGGGCTTCACATACAGAGTAAGCAGCAGCGAAATAAAAAATCCCTAACAACCAACTTACTGCTGAAACAAACTCAAATTCAAAGTGGCGCACGTCTTTTCCACAGCCTCTTTTTGTCAATGGTTGGTTTTTGATCTACATGAGAAAATTTATCAATGAATTTGTGAGAAAATAATTTTGGTAGAAAATTTTAATCAACAAATTTGTGAGAAAATAATTTTGTTTCTTTGTTATTAGTGCAGGGCAAGGGGAAGGGAGAGAACAATTAATCAAGTACTAATATTTTCTTCCTGCAGCAACTTAACTAAAAAGATATGTTGAAGAAAAGAATCATAATAAGGAATTATTGCTGAGAACGAGAGAGAGAGAGAGGACTTTTATTTGAACTGTAACAAATTATATCCAGAAAGCTAATGCAAATATACAAGATATTTGTCCTCCAATATTGAATAGCTAATAGATGAAGCCATCAGTTATAAAAGTTAACACAACAGAATTAATCATGAACCAAAGGACATTTGCACTCTATGGTCCAATAGGATAGAGGCATTCAAAACTAGGATACTGGCCTACTGGGGAACGAGAACAGATTGCAAGAAATCATCCCATTTCACAAGAAAGCAAAATTGTGTAAATGTTATTTGTATCACCAAGATTCAGCAACAAAATGCGTTGCGGTATATATTGGCCACTGCAATTGAAAATTTGTAGAATAGAACAGTATATTCTTAAACAAGAAAAATACTCCATGCAACATATCATGCTATCAATACCATTTTAAGAAAGCAATCAGGCTTATTCTTGTAATTAGACACTTTTCCAGCAGACATGGAACGGGCTGTCTCAAGTTGCATCTGGATGCCTTCCAAATCTGGGATAACCACAGAAAGCATTTTGTTGTCAGTAAGAAGCACGCATTCTTTGTGAACTACACCATTGTAACTACAATTTCTAAAATCAAAGTAAATGTTAGTTCATATCAAACTACATCGGAAGAATTAAGAGAATAGCTTCATCAGTAATGAAAGAAGAAGGTCCAAAGTTTTCCTTCAACTCCCAACTAAACATTTGCAATAAAGGAATCACTTCATTCTTTTCAACTTGACCCTACATAGATTGAGAAGATAATTTTGACATCTCAGCGTCCACATTATCATAAGTTTCTAACTTAAATTGAAAAGCAAAACACCATCTTAGCATGAAGGGGATAAATAAACGGCTTTTTTTAGTAAATAGCAGTGATATTACGATCGGTCGGTCATGAAGAAAGTTGCCAGGTGACAGATAAGCACACAATAAAAATGATTGTAATGCCAAAAAAATGAGGAACCTGTCACTGCCAACAACTAAAATACCAGTCAGAATGTAAAACTAATCACCTAAATCTTGCCTTCTGTCAACAAAATACCTTATATATGTAATTATGCCACATTATTTCGGAAGAGCAACAAATGGAACACCCACTCTCATATCAATCGATACAGGCATACAACTATATGAAAAATTATTCAGGACATTCAAACATCAAATCTCTATTTCAATTCACCAAGTGTGTACCTATAAATGACTTTGTTGCATTTGATAAACGGGAATCCACATTGTCAATGTTATGATATGTGATAAGAATTTTTGGTTGGTCAATCAATTTATCATTTTCAATCACATGATCTGGACCATGGGGAAAGAAAGAGGGATCGATCTGATGCAACCTGCTCCACAAAGATCGCATCCATGGATCTAATGCACCTTCATACCTATGCAAGAAAATGAAGTTTTAATCAATTGGACATCACAATTACACTTCAAATAACAACCAACGGAGACAAAACTCAGTTCCAAGTAACGTTAAAATAGGTGACAATTTGGGGGAAAAAACTGGAATATTTAATAAAACCTTCCCTTTCAAAAGCAAACATTGTCTCTCCATAGTTCTAAGGACATTAAAGCAGGAGGAGAAAATCAATCTAATCTAGAGTGAAACCTTTATGTGCATAATCATTTGAAGGTCAATTCAAGCTTCCATTAGAAAATAGTAAGAATTGAAAATACAAAGTTTTTGACCTTTATTGAAGACAACTAATGACCCTTTAGCTTGAACAAACCTCCACCTAGGCTGCTTGGAAAGCATCAGTGAGCACAAACAATGATATATAAGTTCCAAATTTGCGTAAATCACCTAAATACCAACTAACTTCAGGAAGGAACTGTGATAAGGTTTCAATTACATTTATCAATACAAAATGGGTTCTCTACTCTCCAATTTTCAAATCCTATGGTTATACTTATGTGCCAAGTCAACTAGTCATAATCGATCAATCCTCTGACAATTGAAGAAACCACAAAAGTTTCAAAAAAATGGAAACAAATGGTAGAAACACAATTATTGAATCAAGCAAAATTTTATTTATTGATCAACTATACCATAGTCATACCCAGAAGGGTGTTGATCATCTCCCAAGCCTCTTTCAATAACAGCCATAGCCCCAAGATCTAAAAGTCTATTGTCAAGCTTTTTTGCAACAAACTGCACCCATCAAAACACAAGAATAAAACTGAAGTGTTAAGCAAATATCCGAAGCTACCAAGCAGTAAATCTCTACGGTGACATGGTTCAGAGAATACAATCCAATTAGTTTTAACAACACTGTTAAAATTAGGAATACAATAATTAGATTGATTGCTAGAATTATTAGCATTTATGTGTAATATTATCTTTCCTAATATGTTGTATTTCTAAGGCTATATAAAGCCATCTCCTGTAAATATTTTCTCAAGCAATATAGAAGTATTTTCTCTACTTCTTTACAAACATAAACAATTCAACTAACAACGGCCGATAAAAAAGACAAACAAGAGTATAAAAATCTAGGTATAATAACGAATCTCTCATATAGTAGGTGCACAATAAGCACAACATTGGTGTAGCGATAAAATAGAAAACTTTTTATGTTCTTTGATGCTAGGAAAATTGAGAGTATAAAATTTCCGATTTGGTAGTTGATCCCCAGAAGTAGGACTGGGCATCGGATCGTGTCAGATCCGATCCGATCCGATTCGATCGATCGGATCGGATCTGGTTCTCGAATCCGATCAAATCGTGTTTGGTTCGTTTGTCGAATTTCGGATCGAATCGGATAAATTTGATAACTATCGGATCGAATCGGATTTTATCCGATTTGATAACAAATCTGAATCCGATAGAGAATCTGATTTGATAACAGATCTGAATCCGATAGAGAATCCGATTTGATAATAAATCCGATAGTATATTCGATTTGATAACAAATCCGATTCGATAACGGATCCGATTTGAAAAATTGACCCGAAAATTTGTAAATTCATAACAATTTTATCGAATTGGATCGAATAACTTAAAATTCAAATCAATTTTATCAAATCGGATCCGTTATCAAATCGAATCCACTATCGGATTCATTATCAAATCGGATTCGGATCTGTTATCAAATCGAATTTATCTGATTCGTTAAGATATCAAATCGGATCGAATAAATCCGATTCAATTCGATAGTTATCGGATCAAATCCGATCTTATCCGATAAGGACTCAAAATCCGATCGAACCAAACAAACCAACTCTTATCGAATCGGATCGGATTCGGATTCGGTCCGATCCGATCCGAATCCGATAATGCCCACCCCTACCCAGAAGTCTGTGGATAAAGCATTCTACATGTTTTCCAGATTCCAGTAATAAGATGAAGAAAAAAATAAGATGAGAGAAAACTTTCACCTCAACGAAAACATTTTAAGACTACTGCCTTCCCCAAAGGCAAAATACTTTACATTCAATAAACAAAGATTGAACAAACTATGCAAGAACAGTAATTTGTCATGAATGACATCCAAAAAAATTCTGTATGTCATTCCATAAATTCCTAAAAGAATTAGAAAAGGCCAAAAAAAAGAAGTCATTTCCCAATAATAAAAAGAACTATAAAACTTATTACATTAAATTTCTGGTAGCCAGAATCACCGAGACCAAAAATGGCACAGTGGACACCTTCCAGCCATTGCTTGCTTAAAGATTTCTGAAGAAGAAACCTCCAAAAGGCCTACACATATAAGAGGAGACATTAGGAAAAATAAAAACTAAGGACAAGCATTCAACAGCAATCACGATAAGACTCTTAACCAACCTTCATTGAATCTGGTGTATCTCCCTGGCCTGTCGTAGAAACAACAAAAATAACAGCGTCCTCCTCGGGCAAGCATCTCTAAGTTCGAAACAATAAGCATTTCTCGTGAAATCATACACTTGAATAATTTGTTAAGGCGATTTTATTGTAGTTCGTTTTATCTTTTCATAAAATACATATTATGGTGAACTAGAAGCTGATGAAAAAGATAAGTACTTGCTAACAATTATGTAAATGCATTACAATTGATATAATTAAATTCGGAATAAGATAGTTAAATCAATTAAAAATAAACAAAAATTGACTTACAGCATCGTAGTCATCCATGGAGCAAACAACGACGGGGCAGCCACGGCGCTCGGCTTCGCGGCCGATACGCTCGGCAGCATCTAATGCGTTGCCAGTTTGCGAAGCGTATAGTATCAGTAGCTTAATTGATTTCTCCTCTCCCATGCCACCAAAACTGAACCAGAATTTGAAGGAGAAAACGAGTCAAAATTCAATTTCAGCTGTAAGTGTTGCCCCGGTAATCGGCGACTGATTGGTAACAGCTGTTGATCGATTTTTCCCTTTCTGTTTTTGGGATTTAGCCTAAAGCTTTCAATTTCAATGAACTCTCGCGCTCCGCCGTTGGGGTATTTGACTAAAATGTCCTTTTTGGGCTGCCCAATTTCATTTTCACCGTTTTCTCCTTCGGCCACTCTGGAATTGGATAATTCCACACTAAAAATTGACACTTTCCAATCTCTCGTGATTAATTTATTCAATAATTTGATACAATATTATGTTTGATGTAGTATGGACTGTATTATATATAAAAAAAATTATATTATTATATAATATCAAATAAGTATTATGTTGTTTTATTGATTAAAACAAAACAGTCCCTAGTTATTTTTCGAAAATCTGTAAATTCCATTTATTTTAATCATATTTAGTACCGTTCGAATCATTGTATGGCTCAACGCAACAATACTAATATCACTAACATCGGAGCTTACCTTCTAATAGATTTATAATAAAAGTTCTAAATTTTATCCAAATATCTAAAGTGAACGGATGCATTGATACATAATAAATTAATAATACATGGATTATTATCCAACGGAATACTAACAAAATAATTTCTTAAAATCCTTGAGTGTTTGAATGAACTCAAACAATCCATGGATTTAATAAATAATAACAATTCCAATACAACTAATAAAAATCTTAATTGAGTACACCTTCTTGAAAGTATCAATTTCCACTTGAAGTTTATAAAATGTATCAATTTCCATAAATTAAGAGTGGATGAATGATAATTTTCCTAAAATTTTGGATATGATAGAAATTAATACACTTAAAAAGTCTAAAGTTTCACCAATTTTCCGGTGGGAAAATGACAAATTGACAATATTTGATTTCTTAAAAATAAAAGCAGAATATATTGAACAGTGGAGTTTTATGAACTTGTACAATATAGCTCTGGATCTCATGCAGAAAGAGTGGTTCATATTGATACAGAGGAACCAATTAAAGGTCTAGACAGTTGTGGTTACAACAATTATTGAGATTAATTAGATTAGGCACCAATTAAAATTACAGAGTTGAGGTTAATCCTCCCATGCATTCTTTTTCTTTATACATAGATCTGACAAAGAGAGAAAATATTATTTAATTGATAAAACTAATTATAGTCTAAGCCAAGAGCCAGAAATTCTTCTGCCATCTGGTGCTGATGATGTATCCACCCATGTCTTTGCTCTGCTTCCTCACTCCAATAGTCAAGCAATCGACATTTTCGATGCACTGATCCACGAATTCTTCAGTGATGCTGGTTCCACAGAAACTGCAAAAGCAAGATAAAATAAAACAACCCACCACACAGTTGATGATCAATGATCAAATATCATATCAAAATCATAGAGAATGAGATCTGATGGTGAATATTAATTGCATCATGGCTCAGGGGCGACCCTTAGTGGGCATTTCATCAATAAAAGTGAGAATTTATTTGGTTTTTTTTTTTTTTATTATAATGGATATTAATTTTCTTTAGTGGCATTTAGTTTAAGCTAGTTTTACCCACCAGTTGATGAATGGAGATTGTTTCTTTTGACCCAGAACCAGCACAGACACCTCTAGCTTTTTCACTTGGCTTATCACCGTGCCTAGCTTTGATCCTTGAATCACTAGCGCTTCCACTTCCACCTGAAAACATTGCCCACCCAAAAAAAAAAAAAAAAAAAAGTAAACACAAAGAGAGAGAATTTGAATACAGATAAGAAAATTAACTACTAAAAGAGCAACAAAAAGAAAAAAATAACTGGAAAAAATTAATAGGAAGAATAAGAACAAGGTTTTAAGAGATCTATCAAACATCCATAGAGAAATAACCAAAAATAAAAGTAATCCACTAAAGAAGTGAGATCCAATTGAGAGTAAAAACAGACACTCTTTGTACCTCAGGCTTGCAAGCTTTGCAGAGTGAGCCAAGAGAGTTAGCAAGGTAAGGAGAGTAAGAAGAAGAAGAAGAAGAAGAGGAGTCATGGTGAGAGCTGAGTTTAGGTTTAGGAGGAGGAACTACATGAAGCAGAGTGAGCAAATCAGCCTTGTTGGTGACATGGGTAAGTGCCCACATCATTGCATGCTTAGAATGTGAAGTTTGATCGACCACTACCATCACTCTCTTCCTCATTACAAGCCCACCATTGTTGCCGCTGTACATGTTGTTTAGCTCTTCCATTTGCTTCAAGCTTCCCTCACAGTAGCTGTTTCCACCACCACTGCTGCCACTAGTAGTGCCCGGCCACCTCCAAGAAGTTGATCTCCGAGCTTCTCTTCCACTTAGTTGCCTTAGAAATGAAACTGAACTTGTCATTTTAAATTTAAGTGTATATGTAATGTTTGTATGAAGAGATATTGAAATGGGCTAATAATTGTAACCGAGGGAATCACTGCAAGCAGTAGCATGCACAGACTAGACTCTAGAGAGAGATAAGGAGACCGGGCGGGGTGCGTTGGGAAGTTGTGAGCTTTTAACACTGAGTCAACCAGTCAATAAAAGTTTGGTAATAACAAACCTACTGTTTTGTGATTTCTCAAATATTGACATGTTTTTTCTGTTTATATCAAATAGGTTCTCTCTCTCTCTCTCTTTTTTTTTTTTTTTAAGATTAATGAAAATATTTATTACTTAAAAATATTACGATGATGTAATTAGATGACCATTTCAGATCGAATATGGATTTAGAATACCCTAAACTCAAGTTTAGTTAGGATGAAATAAAAACATAAAATAATTTATGTATTATGTGTTTCCGATAATCAGTATGAATATGAATTCACATTAGGTGGTAGTGGATCTCTCCACCCGTTGTCAAGTTTTTTTTTTTTAATTTATTTGGAAATTTAGCTCCCTACATCTTGTAGATATGGGTTTTCACTCTTATAGTGGTAGTTGTTCATCCTTAATGTTGGCTTTTATTTTATTTTTTTGTTATTGTATAATATTTTGTCTTTTTTTAACCTATGAAATGTTTGATATAGATATTTGAGTAAATCTGACATGAGTTATGAAGATGATTGGGAATTCTATGGTGCTTTCGGGGGCGTCTTTACAGATGTTAGTTGTTAGATTTATAATTTTACTTATTAAATTGATTATAAGTTGATATAAAACTTTATGATATGTACAATATTATTTCTATACATGTTTCAGAATTTGTGTTCAACAACAATAGAAGATATGAGATATTTAAGTCAATCTGTAAAGTCCTTCAGCCCCTTCATTTGATTCAAGTGTGAAACCGGCTTTCAACCCAACCAATTATAAGGAATGAGCAATATGCGAATTTATATTGTTAGGCTTTGTAATAATTAGGTTTGATTATTAGAATTTCTTAAATTTATAATCGAATCGAACCGAAATGTTAATGTCATCCTTATGATGTTTTTAATTAATGAAATATTTCATTAGAGCAACTCCAAAAGACTCTTCAATTATTATTTAGTTGTTAAATATAAGAGCCATATCATCAAAATTAATTCGCAAAAAAAAAAACATCAATTGTGATTCTTCAAATTAAATTTTATTTCTCATTCTTCAATATTAAATAGTGACTTTTCTATCTTAAAGTATTATTATATAATATTTTATTTTTATTCACTTTATTTTAATGATACTGGTTGGAATACTAATAATTATTTATATATTAAAATAATATAATTAAAATGAGTCTCTTTCAATTTAATTAAAATAATATAAATATATTCACATTATCTCTCTTATACTAATATCATATAATTTTTATATCACGTCATCATTAGTTATAATGACTTTTATATTAAAATCATATAATAAAAGAAGGCCTATTCAATTTATTTAAAATAATATAATCTTATTTTTATTGGAGGGGTCTTTTGGAAAATAATATATTTTTTAATTGTTCAATTTGTTAAATATTTAATCAAATAAATATTTAAAAAATAAAATTAGATTGCTCATAACCTTGAAAAAAATGACAAATTATGTCCTTTGGGGGAAAATGTGAAATATTAGAGGCCTGAATATTATTATCCGAAAGATAAATACAAATTAAATAGAAGATAAATGAAAGGAGAGAAAGACAAAAGAAGATTTATGTATGGGAAGGTGACGATGCAAAGGCATGAGTAACGTAACCATCTTTTGTGCAGGTTAAAGGTCGCAGCACTGATCTCATCATCTGTAGAGAGAGAGAGTTTTTGAGTTTTGACAATGGCTACTAGCCTAGTACGACCATGCATAGTCATTAGTCAGTTTTTGATGATGAAAGAGAGGATTCATTTTCTTTGTACCATCTCTCTCTCCATTCATTACATCTAATAATCAGATTCTGTTTCATGATCTGATCAAAATATTCATGCATTTATTTAAATACGATTATATTTTCATATTTTAGAAATTGATAAATAATAAATAAATAAATAAAATATTAGAGGAGTGTGTTTGTGCAGTAAATTCTACAAAACAAAACAATAGAATTTTAAGAATAATGTATAAATTGGTGAAAAGTGTTCTCTTATTGCTTGATTATCTAAATGTTCGATCATTTATTCTACGGATTCTCATACTATTTATAATACTTTTGTAAAATGTGAAGCCATTGTCATCTGTTGGATAAGAGACACGTGGCGCAATCCTTGCCGTTGTCCCAATTACATCATTTTTGCTCATCATATATAAAGGGTGCTTAGGTTGAGAATTAGTTAAGTTTTTCATTAATTGTTTTTCCTTATTTTTGGCTAAGTGTTAAGCATATTCCTTAGTCCAAGTTAGTGTAATCTTCAATTGAGAATTTGAGAGATTGACACTTTTAGAGATTATGGTTTTTTGTGAGATTTGGGGAAATTACAATTTGTAAACGGATTCAAGATTCTTGTGTAATCTTGAAATTGATTAGTGCAGCGAGCTCCTTGTTCCGGAGTTCAACGTGGATGTAGTCGGGAATTTTCCGGCGAACCACGGTAAAATCTCGCTTCTTGATTGATCGATTGATGTGTTTGACGAACGAATCTGCGGAAAAACTTCACAATGGTATAAGAGCAATTGGTAAAAGAAATCCAGCGGGCCGAAAGAATTGAAGCACCAAGATAAGGCCCAAGAAACAATCTTCTTCATTTTCGGCAGTTGGAGAAACCCTAAAACAATCAATCGAAGAACACAGCCAAAAACTCAGAGATGAAGGGCAACAAAATTGTTCAATTTGAAGGTATGTCAAAAATCAAGATCAAAGCCACAACCGATCAAGACCAAAGCCTGATTTGCCGAAGACCAAAACCTCATCTGCCATGACCAAAGTCTGATCAGCCGCCGACCAAGAATTGATCTTGCTGGTTAAATTGCCGAGCACTCGCCGATCTGACCACTCTGCGCCAAGTGCAACAAGGCACTGCGAAGGAGAATAAGCCACAGTAGTTACCGATTAAAGTTGTTGTGACCGACCAAGATTCAAAGTTACAGTGAATTTCTGGATTGCTGAATTAAGACTTCTTTCTTTGAGTGGTCAATCCAAATCCTTGGTTGCCGATTAGGGCATCAAAGGCGGCAAACCAAGACAGTGTCTGCCGAGTAACGACTCCAAGTGTACTGAGTGAAGGCCGTGCTTGCCAAATTTGGGTATCGAGTGACAGGGAACTTGTTCCCCTGTTACTAGGGATGGCAGTGGGTAGGGTATGGTGCGGGTTTTCATTACCAAACCTGCACCCGCATATGTAAATAAATTACCAAACCTGCACCATACCCGTTGCGGGTTTTATTTTCATTACCAAACCCGCACGCATATAAAAATAAATTACCAAACCGCATTGGTACCCAACGAATTTTTTGCGGGTTTTTAAAATATTGAATTACTTTGTGTTCTTAATAATATAATTTTTTTAATTAAATAATTTATTTTTAATTGCTAGCTGTAGTTTTCACATTTGTTTTTCATTTGACATATACAACATGCAATGCATGTATATACAATACATAAATAACATAATGTATGAAAGACTCAGTACCATATGTTTATTTTTTCATATAAACATAATTAAAACGAGTTTTTCCCTTCATAATTATAATGATCTAAATTAGCCAACTCAATCGACAATAAGCTAAAAAGTAATCACCAACCTTTGGTCATATTTTTTATGCTAAGTGTAATGAAAGTGATGCTTACAAGGCTCAAGTGGTGTAAGTGTAATGAAGAGCTACTGAAGTTGCAGCAAACACTAGTTTATTTTGCTCCTCTCCCGTTTCTGATTATGTGAACTTAATCCAAATTTTTGCATTATAATTTTATTAACAAGTGTGATTAGAAAAAAAAAATAATAGTCATGCAAAAAATCTTCAGTTGGGCAGGTTGCGGGCTGCGGCTGAGTGGGAGTGTGGAACTGTGGATTAGTGTTTTAGGTTTAGGTTTTGTTAGTTATTTTTATATGAAGGTTTTTTTATATTGTCCTAAAAATATTAATTAATAAAAAATAATATTGCGGGTATATGGATACCCGCAGCGGATACCCGCATTTTTTTCTTAAATACCAAACCCGCACCGCACCCGCAGCGGGTTCTGCTTTAAATTACAAAACCTGCACCGCACCCACTAATATATTTACCAAATCCTACCCATTGCGGGCGGGTTTTTGCGGGTTTGCGGGTAAAATTGCCATCCCTACCTGTTACCGACCTGTTGACTTGCCAAATTAGGGCTTCAAAGGCTGCAAACCAAGTCTGAGTTTGCTAAATAAGAAATTGAAGTTGCTGATAAGAGTGGCATCCAAGATCAGGGTTGCTGAATTACAGTTTGGTTGAACAATTTCCGAGTGTGTATTGCCGATTGTGTTAGAGCTTGTTTGAGTGAGTAATCGGGGAGGCAGTGAACTGCCGAATTGTGTTTGGGCAGATTGGTTGTGTATTGCCGACTGTGATTAGGCATTTTGGGTGCGTATAGCCGATTGGTGTTTGGGTGAGCAAGTCTCTGAGTTGCCGATTAAGTGTATGGGTCAAAGGAAACAAAAATGTCGACTATGAGACTCGACATTGGAACATTTGACGGAAAAAGGGATTTCACCACTTGGAAGAAGAAAATGCGGGTTTTGCTTTCTCACCATAAGGTGGCCTTGGCGCTGGAACCGGATCCAGAAAAGTGGCCAAAGATGGAAAAGGAAACGAAGGACGAAATCCTGGAAGAGGCTTACAACCTGATTTTCCTTCACCTTGGAGATTCGGTCATCAGAAAGGTTGATGGAATGGTCACTGCCATTCAACTTTTGGGTAAACTCGAATCTCTATACTCTGTTAGTCTGTTATTTCTCCACCAAATTTAGTGTTCTTAAAAGGAATTTGTTTAATTACAAGATGGCAAAAATAAGTCAATAGATGATAATTTGGATGATTCACGAAAATGACTCAAATCCTTAAAGGAACTGACCAAGCCCTATGAGACTCTAGCGAAGCTTTGATTCTATTAATGCACTGCCTAAAGATATAGTGTCGTTAAGAACTCTCTACAGTACACATGAGTTGTACCTAGGCTAGACTTGGTGATATCTGGTATAAGGGCTAGAGAGCTAGAACTTAGAACCAGTAGGAGAGGTGGAGCGAACTTATTCGTGAAAGTAAAAAATGAAAGGAAATATAATGGTCCGAATAATCATCAGACTAATAACCAATAACCTAAAGGGAAGAAAAAGAACAAACATGATAAGAATAAGAATAGTGACAAGAAGTGCTATCATTGTGGGAAGATGAGACACCTCAAAAGGAATTGTTATAAGTTCATTAGGGAACAGGAAAATGAAGGTAGTGATACTGTGGCTGCCGAAAATGGGTCGATGTGCCTATCTGAGGCATTGACTGTGTCTAGTGATCACATTAGTAGAGAATGGATTCTGGACTCCGGGTGTTCCTTTCACATGAGTCCGTATAGGGACTGGTTTGTCAACTTTAGAAATTCTGACCAAGGCACTGTGTATATGGGTAATGACAATACTTGTAGGATACAGGGAGTTGGGGACATAACACTTAAACTTCATGATGGTAAAGTTAGGATACTTACTGACGTTAGATATGTACTTGACTTGAAACGGAACCTGATATCACTAGGAACACTAGATGAATTAGGTTTTACATATAAAGCCCACCAAGGAAACATGCACATATCTAAGGGTAATAAACTGATCCTAACTGGTATAAAAAGAAATGGATTGTATGTTCTAAATGGCCAACATGTATTCTCTCGGAAAAACTCATTTCTGCTTTAACTTCTAATGTTGATATGACTAATATATGACACTTGAGACTTGGCCATATAGGCCAGAAAGGAATGCATGTACTCAACAAGCAGAGACAATTTGGAAATGACCAGTTGAAGCCACTTAAGTTTTGTGAGATCTGTGTGTTGGGCAAACAGCACAGACAGAGCTTCCCAACTGGAATTCATTTGTCAAAGGCGAGCCTGAAGTATCTACATTGTGATCTGTGGGGACCAGCAAAGGTCCAGACTCATGGGAGTAAGAAATATTTCCTCTCTATTGTTGATGATTACAGTAGGAAGGTTTAAAGAATGGAAAGTATTAGTAGAAAATCAAACTAGTAACAAAGTAAAGTCTTGAGAACTGATAATGGCTTAGAATTTTGTAATACTGAGTTTGATCAATACTGTACTAGTGAGGGTATCCTGAGACATAGGACTGTTAGAAACACCCCTCAACAAAATGGAGTTGCGGAAAGAATGAATAGAACCTTATAGAAAAATATCAGATGTCTTTTATTTTCTTCCGAACTTCCGAGGCCGTTTTGGGGTGATGCCCTCAATACTGTTACTCATTTAGTTAACTTGAGCCCCAATAGTTCCGTTCAGTTTAAGACACCAGAAGAAATTTGGTCTGGTAGGACTCAGAAGTTTGCCCACCTTAGAGTATTTGGCTGTGAAGCCTATGCTCACCAGTCCATAGGTAAACTTGAACCGAGGTCAATCAAGCGTGTTTTCTTAGGATATCAAGAAGGGACAAAAGGGTATAGGTTATGGGAAAGGGAATCACCTGGAGTCAAAATCATAGTTAGTCGGGATGTTATATTCAATGAACTTTGTTTTCCTTGTAAATCTACTAACAAGAATACAGGTGCCTTAGAACATGATCTAGCAGATTTTGATCTTACAGGTGGAGCTCAGATGCAGGTGGGGCCAGGGACATCAAGGACCGCTGATCAAGTAGGTGATATGTCAGACACGGAGGACATCTGAGGACACCCAGCCCAGGAGAAATAACCAGGAGGAAAACAGAAATGAAGTAGCAGATATACAAGAAAAAAGTGAAGAGGACACAGTAGATCAACTGGATCAAACTGAGCATCATGATGAAACACCTCAAGACACATTGGCCACTATCAGCTAGCAAGAGACATAAGTAGGAGGCAGGTAAGGCCTCCTACCAGGTATGCCTACTCAACTAATGATTTGTATTTTTGTGCATTGATATCAAGTCATGAAATTAATGGAGTTGAACCTGCTAGCTTAGGAGAGGCATTAAAGTCTACCCATAAACTTGAATGGGAAGTGGCCATGAAAGACCTAGATAGTGTAGATAGAATCCTAGGTATGACCATTGATAGAGATAGAGGCAAGAATTGTCTTAAAATACATCAGTCCACATATTTGCAAAATGTAGCATCTAGAATTGGGGTAAGTGGCTGTAAACCTGTTAGTCAGCCTTTTGCGAGTCATTTTATTTTGTCTAAATCACAAAGTCCTGCTAATAGGTCTGAGATGATTAAAATGAAGGATGTACCTTATGCTAATGCTATTGGTTCTGTGATGTATGTCATGATTAGTACTAGACCTGACTTGTCATATGTTGTATCTTTATTGAGTATGTTTATGTCTAATCCAGGTGGAGCACATTGGAGTGCTTTGCAATGGTTGTTAAGATACATAAATACAACTGTTGATTATGGCTTATGTTTTAACAAATCTAACGCTTTAGACTTGGTATGGTATGTTGATTCTGATTTTTCAGGTGACAGAGACTTGAGAAAGTCAACCACAACTTACTATTTCACACTTGGTGGAAATTGCATCAGCTGGAAGTCAAGCCTGCAACCGTTGGTCACACTCTCAACTACCGAAGCGGAGTATATAGCCATAACTGATGTGTTCAAGGAAGCAATTTGGCTTCAAGGTATCTTAACCGAAATACAACAGCTGCAGGGTAAGACAATTGTGTATTCTGACAGTCAGAGTGCGATACATCTGAGCAAGAATCCAGTACATCATGAGAGAACCAAGCATGTGGATGTGAAGTATCATTTTGTGCGGGAAATTATCTCAAGTGGTAAGATTGAGATTAAGAATGTTCCAACTGAAGACAACCCATCAGACATGGGGACAAAAATTGTGACTGCAACCAAACTCTCACACTGCATGAAGCTGTTGCAGGTGGGGGTTGGCTGACCTTGCAGCCGACATGAACGATGATGGAAGTAGGTGAGTTTGATATGCTATCTTGGCCTTAATGTATCATTGTATATGATTGGGAGTGATGGATGTTTTTGGCTTCAAGGTGAAGATTGTAAAATGTGAAGCCATTGTCATCCGTTGGATAAGGGACACGTGGTGCAATCCTTGTCGTTGTCCCAATTACATCATTTTTGCTCATAATATATAAATGGTGCTTAGGTTGAGAATTAGTTAAGTTTTTCATTAATTATTTTTCCTTATTTTTGGCTAAGTGTTAAGTCTATTCCTTAGTCCAAGTTAGTGTAATCTTCAATTGGGAATTTGAGAGATTGACGCTTTTAGAGATTAGGGTTTATTGTGAGATTTGGGGAAATTACAATTTGTAAACGGATTCATGATTCTTGTGTAATCTTGAAATTGATTAGTGCAGCGAGCTCCTTGTTCCGGAGTTCAACGTGGATGTAGTCGGGAATTTTCCGACGAACCACGGTAAAATCTCGCTTCTTGATTGATCGATTGATGTGTTTGACGAACGAATCTGCGAAAAAACTTCACAACTTTGTTACAAGGAAAATAATTTGACAGTGATTACATTTTATTCACATTTCTCATTAAGTGACACACTCCATATAATCTCAGAACTTCCATAGTTTAGGTGATTGTCCAGCTTAAAGAAACAGAAAGTAGTTAATTGAATGTCTGATTTATTGTTTATAAGATTTCTATCATCAAATAGTTGATATTTTAGGCATATTCCTTGTGTGACCTGTGCTTGCCTTCGTGGGAGTCAAGTATGGTATGGACTTCCCAGGGTCTGAAAAGTGAGAAGTCCATACTAGGCTTGACTTTCACGAAGGCAAGCATGTCACACAAGGAATATACTCGATATATCAGCTATTTGATGACACGAATCTTATAAACAATGAATCAGACAACCAATTAATTCCTTTCATTTTTGTTAAATTGGATAATCGCCCATAATAGGGAAGTTTCGAGATTCTAGGTAGTGGGCTAGTTAGTGGGAAACATGAATGAAATGTAACCGCTGTCAGTTTAATAAAGTATTATAAATAGTACGAGAATCCTTAAAACAATGGATTGACATTTTGATAATCAAGTAATAAGAGAACATTTTAAACCAATTTATGTATTCTTCTTTTGATTATATTATTTGTAAAGTTCATTGCACAAACATAGTGTAATATTTTATTATTATATTTTCATAAAATTAATGATATTTTACTATTAATACCTTATATTTTATTATAAAAATATTGGAAAATAATATTTTACTACAATAAATATTGATGTGTAATATTTTTTCACTGATAATAATATAATTTTTATAAAGAGATAATAATAAAATATTACAATTCTTATACTTCTGATTAGGCATGGCAATAATACCCGGACCCGGCTCGGGTCCGAGATTAAAAAATCCGGACCCACGTCTTAAAAATTTTGACCCGGGCGAATCCGTATCCGAACCCGGGTTCGCAAAAAAAAATAATGAAAAATACAAAATAAAATGCATATAAAAAATATATAATAGAATATAATTAAAAAATATAAAAAATTGAAATAAAACTAATAAAATTGACAAAATCCAAATATAAATATAAAATAATACAATTAAAAATAAAAAAAAAAAT
The DNA here is from genome assembly GCA_019454045.1 of Zanthoxylum bungeanum. Lineage (NCBI taxonomy): Eukaryota > Viridiplantae > Streptophyta > Magnoliopsida > Sapindales > Rutaceae > Zanthoxylum > Zanthoxylum bungeanum. The sequence continues at coordinate 90,408 of SKCR01024386.1, read as the reverse complement.
TTTAAAAAAAAAGTAACTCGGGTATTCGGATCCGGATCGGATAGAGCCGGATCCGAACCGGGTAAACCCGGGTCCAGACCCGAATATATTTATCCAAAAATCGGACCCGGGGTAACCAAATTGCTTCCGGATCCGGATTTTACCATCCTATGATGCCCCAATTATAATAACCACAATAAATAACCCATCATGGGTGTGTTGTTTCCATGCCATATATATGGGCATGTTGCATTCACTTAATATTTGGTGGTCCAATTTTTGAATGGGGGTTATCAAGAGTTGTCACTCAATTTGTAAAAACTAAAAGCCAGTCATTTTTTGGAAAAATTATAAAATATAAATGGAGATATCATGTCAATAATCTAATAATATATTATCAATGTATTAATATATTAAATAAATATTAAATAAATAATAATTGTATCACACATCTCATTTATTTATTAGTTGATGGTACAATATTAATCATGCCCTGATAAGCCAATATTTTAGAGGAATTCGTTGGTACTATCATTATATGGGTGACTGGTATCACAAACCAATAAATATATATATAACATATAAGAATAGTGTTAAAGAAAATTATCAATTATTTATTATTTTTTTACTCTTTAACACGGTTGACACATTATTGAGTTATTATATGAGTGATATAGAACACTGTTACATAAGAAAATTAAAATTTTCCAAATTTTGAGGCCAAAATTATGGGCACCTCCTTCATTGGTGCTCTTCATGTTTTTTTTTTTTTTAAAAAAAAAAAAAAAAAACAATATCCAGAAATATGCGTGGTCCAGAACTGCTAGCTCTATAGGCAGAAGCAGATGTAGCTTTGAGACTCCTCAAAAGCAAAACCCTAGTGATAGAAATAATGGAAAGGAACTCAAGTTTGGTATTCAGCATGTAAAAAATACAACTATCTAGACATTAATATAGAGAATTTTGAACTAATTTCCTATTTCATTTAAGTCCGAATCGAATGATTTGATGGTTTAATTTCAATATTTTTTTAAAAAAAATATGGAAACAGTAAAATAGTAAATAAAATCTATAGATAGAGGTAATATTTATTAATAATGGTATTGGTGGGGCCGTGCTTTGCTTGTTCATTCATTTGTCAGAGTTTCAGAAATCATGATCTGACAGACAGCCTATAATAATAACATTACATCTTACGTAATATCTATAAAATAATAAATATTAACAAATATATAGTATTCGATAAAATTAGTTTATTAATACAAGTAAATTTAAATTTATTTTTAAATATCAATTTTAATATAACAATCACATATAAAATTATAATTAACACAATATTAATAATTTTATATAATTTTGAGCATCAATTTCAAAATAAGTAAATTATAAAATTTCATCTTTAATTATTGGACGGATAACATATAATTTTTATATCTATGATTATCTAATATCTATTATTAATACCTAATTTTATATATGTAATATATTTATTATTTATTAAATTACAGATATGGATATTTTTTATACAGATATTTACAGATATCCAAATTCATAATTACATGTATTTATTTTATATAAAATAATAAATAATTAAGTTAAAATGCAGAAGCAGGGGGCAGTGTCAGAATCGTGGATCGGGCTTTCTTGGAGTTACTCGAGTCAGATGGTCGTACTTCCAAATAATTGCTCTGCTGATACTTGACCCCACACCATAATTACAACTATACCCCCCTTTTTCCTATTTTTCTTTACTTATTTTTTTTTAATTGAATAACTAAATACATATAAAATTAGGGGTGGGAAAAAAACTGAAACTGAAAAAATCAAATTGAACAAAAAAATCAAACTAAAGTGATAATTTTTTTTTAATTTCAAAAATAATTTTTTGATTTATAGCTAAAAAACCGAAGTGAATCAAATTAGAATAATTTTTTAAATAAAAAATTAACCGGATTGGATTAGTTGAATAATTGAATTTGTTTAAATCTAATCATGTTATTATTTTATATATTATATTTATTATGTTGACAGCGGATTTTGGTCTCAGGGGCAATATGAGTTTTTTACTCCCGAGACAATCCTCTGCAACTGTGAATTTGTTTTGTTTATGGGAAACTGTGGATGCTGATTTTCGCCCGAGGTCCACAATCGTGAATTTGTAGTATGAGGGGCACGAGCAAACCTGCAAAATAAGAGTAGAGCGAAAGTGGAAGTTACTGCCCACCAGTGTGGTGGAAGCCGTAGGCACTCCGACGCTCAAGTTAGCCGAAATACGAATGAGTTCAGGGTGAAAGGATTAAGGTCTATGGAGTACCTCAACCACAGATTGTTTGCCGTGAGGGCGGTGTATTGGAGTTGTGTCTTGACGATAGGAGTAGTCCCTAGAAGAAGATCTATTCTCTATTGCTTTGTCTTCTTATTTTATAGGTTCCCTAATGCGGGTCCCTATTCTGCCCGTTGAAGTCTACTCTCATGATGGTTTAATTCAGGTGATTTATGTCCGGTAACTGATGATCGTGTCTATATCTTGTAACTGTCGTCTTTATGGTGAAGTTTATGAATTTGGATTCTTTTTTGACTCTTGTAACTGATGTCCGTTGGTTCTCTTTATGTTAACGGGTTTGGGCCCATGAGGCTTCCTTGTATGTCTTTTCTGTTTATAGGCTGAATATGCCAGTGGGCTTCAGGGTCGGTGGTTGGTTTTTGGGTTAATGTCGATTTTACCCCTGGGCCCAAATTTGGCCCCTACAGTTTGTCCCATACTCTCTAAATATGGAAGTCATTGACTTGGAGAGTACTTTCGAGTATGTCGAATGAATCAGGATACAGATGTCTAATTTACCGATCTTGGTAATGGTCCTGAGATAATCCACATGTCGTCCCGTCATACAGTCTGGGGAAGGAAGATTTCAGGTCTTCTTTCATTTTCGTCGATAGCCTTGGAGGTGTCCCTGGCTTGATCGAAACTGTCGAAGGCTTTTTGGGAGTCAACATCGAACGACATGTCGCATTGAGTAAGGGGGAGCTCACATCTTCTGACTTGCCATCCACGTGAGCCTATGGGGGAATGTTTTGTGTGGACTGAACTAGACAATGGTTTTGGAGATATCTCACTCAGCATGCCGTTCGGACAGAAGAAGTCCAAGTTCCACAGTTGGCATGTCGTATGGATTGGGCATGAATTTTGATTGGACATTAGTCGTCATGAGGAAGTCTCTGGTCGACTGAACCAGATGGTGGTTCAGGTGTAATCTTACTCGACATGTCGAATTGAGCGAGTGAATTACCATAACACTTTATTTGACTCGACACGAGACACCGTGGGGATGTCCCCGGTTGACTGAACTAAATGGTGGTTCAGGATCATCTCCACTCGACCTGTAGCATGAGGCAAGTGAATACCTCAACTTTCTATTGGACTCGACATGAGTCATCATGGTCGACTGAACCAGATGGTGGTTAAGAAATAATCTCACTCGACACGTAGCGTGGGATGAGTGAATACAAATTTATATTTGACTCGACATGAGTCATCATGGGGATGTCCCCGGTCGACTGAACCAGATGGTGGTTCAGGAATAATTTCACTTAACCTGTAGTATGAGGCAAGTGTATACAACTTTCTATTTGACTCGACATGAGTCATTATGGGGATGTCCCCGGTCGACTGAACCAGATGGTGGTTCATGAGTAATTTCACTCGACCTGTAGCATGAGACGAGTGAATACAACTTTCTATTTGACTCAACATGAGTCATTATGGGGATGTCCCCGGTCGACTGAACCGGATGGTGGTTCATGAGTAATTTCACTCGACCTGTAACATGAGACGAGTGAATACAACTTTCTATTTGACTCGACATGAGTCGTTATAAGGATGTCCCCGGTCGACTGAACCAGATGGTGGTTCATGAGTAATTGCACTCGACCTGTAGCATGAGACTGGTGAATACAACTTTCTATTTGACTCGACATGAGTCATTATGGGGATGTCCCCGATCGACTGAACCAGATGGTGGTTCATGAGTAATTTCACTCGACCTGTAACATGAGACGAGTGAATACAACTTTCTATTTGACTCGACATGAGTCGTTATAAGGATGTCCCCGGTCGACTGAACCAGATGGTGGTTCATGAGTAATTGCACTCGACCTGTAGCATGAGACGAGTGAATACAACTTTCTATTTGACTCGACATGAGTCATTATGGGGATGTCCCCGGTCGACTAAACCAGATGGTGGTTCATTAGTAATTGCACTCGGCCTGTAGCATGAGGCAAGTGTATACAACTTTCTATTTGACTCGACATGAGTCATTATGGGGATGTCCCCGGTCGACTGAACCAGATGGTGGTTCAAGAGTAATTTCACTCGACCTGTAGCATGAGACGGGTGAATACAACTTTCTATTTGACTCAACATGAGTCATTATGGGGATGTCCCCGGTCGACTGAACGAGATGGTGGTTCAGGAGTAATTTCACTCGACCTGTAGCATGAGACGAGTGAATACAACTTTCTATTTTACTCAACATGAGTCATTATGGGGATTTCCCCGGTCGACTGAACCAGATGGTGGTTCAAGAGTAATTTCACTCGACCTGTAGCATGAGACGAGTGAATACAACTTTCTATTTGACTCAACATGAGTCATTATGAGGATGTCCCCGGTCGACTGAACCAGATGGTGGTTCAGGAGTAATTTCACTCGACCTGTAGCATGAGACGAGTGAATACAACTTTCTATTTGATTCGACATAAGTCATTATGGGGATATCCCCGGTCGACTGAACCAGATGGTGGTTCATGAGTAATTGCACTCGGGCTGTAGTATGAGACAGGTGAATACAACTTTCTATTTGACTCAACATGAGTCATTATGGGGATGTCCCCGGTCGACTGAACCAGATGATGGTTCAGGAGTAATTTCACTCGACCTGTAGCATGAGACGAGTGAATACAACTTTCTATTTGACTCAACATGAGTCATTATGGGGATGTCCCCGGTCGACTGAACCAGATGGTGGTTCATGAGTAATTTCACTCGACCTGTAGCATGAGACGAGTGAATACAACTTTCTATTTGACTCAACATGAGTCATTATGAGGATGTCCCCGGTCGACTGAACCAGATGGTGGTTCAGGAGTAATTTCACTCGACCTGTAGCATGAGACGAGTGAATACAACTTTCTATTTGACTCGACATGAGTCATTATGGGGATGTCCCCGGTCGACTGAACCAGATGGTGGTTCAGGAATAATTTCACTCGACCTATAGCTTTATTCGACACTTTGGGAATTCCTCGTCATTTCCTGTCATTAATTGCAAACCCTAGCGTGGTTTACGATGAGTTTTTGGCGGGAGTTTTGGCGCCAATTTATGTAGTGTGTATAAAAGAGCTTTGGGTGCCTCATTTGCTTCATTCGTAAAAAATTTCTTTTGGAGGCCGAGTAAGGGGAGCTCCAAGTGTTTCAAGGTATTCTTCGAAAACTATCTATTGTTCTTCAATTTCTTTAAACATTCATATTGAAGATTCGAGCTGTTCTTAGGCAAAATTGGCTGCTAGATCTTTGGGTTTGTGTGAATTGTTTTAGAAATTGTGTTCGTGGGTTTTGATCTTTAGGAGGTAGGTCACTAGGGAATTTAGTTGTTTATATGCTTATCGTTTGGAAGATGTCGAGTGGTGATTCTTTAGGCAGCTTAGGTGCCAAGATTGATAGTTATGTCGAATCATCAAGTGAGACAGAGGAGGGTGAAGAATACAAAGACTGGTCGTACCAGGAGTTGATCGAGGGTGGTGTAGTTACCCTGGCTAGGCCTTCTCAAGAGGTCCCCACTGAGGCCATACCACTGAGGTATTTTCCCGCTGTCGGGGAATCGAGTGACTTTCCTTGTACGAGTGAACCTACTAACTTATTATCTAAGAATCCTGCTAGTCGAATGACTGGGAAAATGTTGAGGGAACTCTGCTGCATGTATAGGTTCCCTGATTCTATTGAACTTCGGGTGCCTTCGTCGAATGAAAGAATTGACTACAAGGTTCCCGGATGGATGGGTTTCTACGTACGTTCATTTTTTATGGGGTTGAGGTTTCCTATCCCTAGATTGGTCTGGGAAGTTCTGGATCATTTTGAAGTTGCCCCTTCACAGCTGATGCCAAATGCGTGGAGGATTTTATTGTCGCTTGAATGTTTGTCTTTTGAGTTGGGATTACTCTTTGAGGTAAAGGACGTTTTAGAGACATACTACCTGAAGGAGCATTTGAAGGAGAAAGGAAAATATACTTCGATACTCCGTCAAAGAAGGAAGCATTTAGTTACCGGATTGCCGACTAACGATATGAGAAATTGGCAGTCTTATTATTTCTTTGCAAAGGGTGAGGGTATATTTGGATCGACCGGGGCTGGTCGAATCCCTGAATTTTGGTGTTTGTCGAGTGAATGATTTTTTATATCTTTAATTTGTAATCCTTGATTCATACTTGGGTATTTGAATGACCATGTGCTTACTGCTGCAGATCATTTACGCAATAAGTCATTCGTCATGACTGCTCGTACAATTTCAAATACCAAAGCCATTCTATCCCTATCGGCCGAAGAAAGACATTGTGAGACCATCTTAACGGAGAAGAGATTAAGGGCGACTCCGTTGTGGAAAGAAATTTATCACCGAGAAGAAGGTAAAGTTCTCACCTCCTGTAACGATGTTTTGTCCGTGATAAATTGTAGATGGTCGTGTCAAAATTTATACGGAGGGAATAGATTTCGAGAACCCTTAAAACCTGAAGAATTTTTGTGCGCAGAGGAAATAATGACCGGGCCATTCACAGTAGCCTCTCTTGACGAGATGAAAAGTCGGAAGAAGTCAAGGAAATTGAAGAAAAAGGAATTAGAAGCTGAAAAAGAAGCTGCCCCTCAACAAAGGGAAGTCGTTTCTGGAGAGGACGTTGTTAAAAAAAATAAGTCGACTGAAATGACTTCCGCGGGGAAGAAAAAGAAGTCTATTGCTGAAGTAGAAGAGGATACTGATAACCTAATCCTAAAAGTCCCACGAGAGTCGACTGCAATTTCACATCCTTCAAGCATTGAATCATTCGTGGAAGGGCTTCTCATTGAGGGGGATGAAGTGATGTTAGCACAGATTGGCCCGGTCGAGGCCATGAAGAAAGCCATCGTTTTGAATTACCAAGTGAGTAATATTTTTTTTTGAATGACATTCTGACTCGACTTCTTCAGGCACTGGAATGTATTGTTCATGAGGAAGAATGCGGAGTCCAATCAGAGGAGGACCAGAGAGGTGGAGAAAACGTTGTCGGTGGTGAGGAAGGAATCGTCAGAACTGAAGTCCGGGCTGGTCGCTTCTCAAAGGAAGGAGAAGGGGCTCGAGAAGGAATTGAAGGAAGTTAATGCCATTTTGAAGATGGAAAAAGAGACGGCTGAGCTTACGATTGATAGTTATAAAGCAAGTTTCGAAAATGTGAAGAAGGAGAACGAGTCATTGTTAGAGCAAATGGAGGATGTCGCCATTGATAGACCCGGCCACGGTTCCAGTTCGGAACCGAACCGAACCGGAATGGGACCGGTGGAACCGTACGGTTCCACCGGTTCGGACGGTTCCAACCGGAACCGAACGGTTCCGGTTGGAACCGTCGGGTTCCTGTTGGAACCGTAGGGTTCCAACAGGAACCCTACGGCCCCCAACGGCTTGTAGCCGTTGGGGGCCTAATTCCCCCAACGGCTACTGCCGTTGGGGGATGCAGGGAGCCGTTTGGCTCCCTGCCAAAAAAAAAAAAAATTATAAAATTTTTTTATTATATAAAATAAAAATTACTAATGTACCCCTAATAACGGTAATAAAACGGTTATATTTATGGGCATTTTTGGTATCAAAAAAATTCTAAAATTCTATAAATAGGAATCATTTTTCATAATTTCATCACACCAATTTCTCAACTCTCTCATTTTCTATAAATCTCTTATTCTCAATCTTACTTCAATACAATTCTCTTATTTTAGTTGTTAATTAATTGTTTTCATTCGGCATTCGCATCGCAATTATTCAAATGGCAAGCTCATCCGAGAACATAATGTCAAATATGCCGACCCAAGAGAGCGGCCCCAGTGTCAGTGCACAATCACGGAGAAGAGAAGTTAAGGCTCGGTCCTCCGATATTTTCAAAATTCATTTTAATTTGGAACGCCTAGACGATGGTTCACAACGAGCAATTTGCAACTATTGTGGGGTTATGTATAAATTTTCTAGTGGATACGGCAATATGATCAAGCACATGGAGAAACATCATCCGGTTGAATTTGGCATTGATACGACGCAGACTCAAATGGCCAGGTACGCATCATCTAGTAGAGGTACGAGTAGTGTAGATTTATTTAAATATTCTGATGCAAAAAATAGAGAAGAATTTGCGAAATTAACATGTATGGCACATCTTTCTTTAAGCTTTGGTGAAAAACTTCATTTTACTAATTACGTGCATAATGCTTTAAACCCTGCTGCATATAGAATGACTCGAAACACAACAAAACATCATATTTTCAAATTATATAAAGATGATAAAATTATTTTAAATGAAATAGTTAAAGAGATGAAAGGTCGTATTTCTATATGTTCTGATATTTGGAGTGACCATTGGCAAACACACTCATACATGGGTGTGACTTGTCATTGGATTGATGCATCATTTACCATGCAAAAACGACTCATTGCATTTAGAGTTTTTGATGACCAACATACTGCACATAATATTTATAGAATGATGAAGGTAATTTTTGATGAATATGGTTTAGGAGAAAGAATTTTAACAATTGGATTTGATAATGCATCTGCAAATACTGCATCCATCAATGATTTAAAAGAAATATGTCAACCAAATTTAGGGGGTCGATTTTTTCATATTCGTTGTACATGTCATGTCCTAAACTTATGTGTGCAAGACGGTCTAAAATTATTATCTCCTTTCCTTGATCCTATTAAAACGGCACTTAACTGTATTTGGTCATATTCTCAAGTTAGGAGGGAATGGACCAAGTTTTGTAAAATAAATGGTATTAAACCGATTAAATTTTCTAGAGATGTTCCAACACGTTGGAATTCTACTTATTTTCTTTTATGTCAAGCACTTCAATACAAAGATGCATTATGTAGTTTTTTTTCTCAACATGTTCAAAATATCACACTTTATCCTAGTCAATGGGATATTTGTGAAAGAATTTTAGATATTTTAAGAGTTTTTAATGATGCTACTTTAGTTTTTAGCGGTGTTTATTATCCCACTGCACATTTATTTCTTCTTGAGAGTTTGAATATTGTTGGCACTCTCGATGAACATGTTGACAGTGACGACCCTAATGATATTGTTTTGCTCGAAGCCATTACTGTTATGAAGGTAAAATGGTTGAATTATTTTAGAGAAATTCCTTTACTTTATCTTATTGCTGCTGTTTTTGATCCTAGATTTAAATTAGAAGGTTTGAATGGTGGTTTACAAGCTTACTATGGTTATTTAGGAATATTAGATGACATTGATATTACGAGCATAATGACGAATTTAAAAAGTGATTTAATTATTTTATTTAATGATTATATTGTAAGATATAACTTAGGAACAATAGGTCAGTCTAGTAGTAGCGAACCGGTAATTCAACCAAGACTTAGCGCAGGGGATCGTTGGTTATTACAACGAAATAAAAAATCTAGGGATACGACAACAACTAATAACCCTGAATTAGATAATTATTTATCTACAAATTTTGAGTTTTCTAATGAAAGTTTATGCAGTAAAAATTTTAAAATCCTTGAATGGTGGAACCGACATCAAAATATATATCCTGTTTTATCTATTATTGCTAAAGAAATATTGGCAGCACCTATTTCCACCGTTGTGGTTGAGCAAGCCTTCAGCTTGGGAGGTAATATATTGGAAGCTAGGCGATCTTCATTACATCCAAGCACTCTAGAAGCAACAGCTTGTGTGGATGATTGGACTCGAGCTGATCTGAGACAACAAGAAGATGCCCCCGATGATTTTGAAGATTTGTTCGATAATGCTTCTGCAACAAGTGCAAGCGGAAGCTGCGGACCCGGAGCCGAAGGATCAACTGATAATGATGATTGATAAATGTAAAATTATAATTTACAAAGGGGATATGTCTTAAACTTGTAATGGAACTACGTGAGCTTTGATTCCTCTCACCCTTGGAAGATACGTAGGCAACTTAAATTTTAAAAAATTTAAGCTCAAGCTCTTCAATGTAATAATTTTATTTTTTTTTTATAAATTTAATCTCATTTTTTTTAATTAATAATTTTTTTTTTATTTAATGATTTGACTCCTATCATTTTTTTATTTTAATTAATTAAAAAAAAATGAACCGAACCGAACCGGAAACCGGTTCGAGTTTCCGGTTCCACACTTGTGGAACCGGAAACCGGCCGGTTCGGTTCGGTTCTGAACCGGAACCGAACCGCCGGCCGGGTTTAGCCATTGACTCTATGATGAAAAACAGATATGATTTAATGAAGGAATATCTTGATGAGAAACACGTTGACTGGAAGCCGGAGAAATGGATTAGGGAGTACGAAAGACGTGCTGCCGGTATGTCTTCGTCGACGGAGGAGGATTATGAAGAAAAATGGCCGGAAGTTGAGTCAAAGAAAGGCGAGGTCGAGTCAATTGCAATTCACGTAGATGAGACAAAGGAGTCGAGAGGCCCATAGAGGATGGAGAAGATGTCGAGCCAGCGGCCGTTCAATCTGAGTCGACAGTTGCGGTCGAGACTCAAGAAGATGTTCACACCAATCTGCCAACAACTGCCGATGAAGGTGGAGCCGGTCTATAAATTTTAAGGGTTTGTTATCAACTTGGAATGTTTTGTACAAAATTTGAATTAGTGGTCCCGATAGGGAGGGGGAAAGCCGCATTTTGAACAACCAACGTTGTGCATAGGTGTGTAATGATGAACAATCTTATATTTTGTATGTAAATGTCGAATGATATTAAAAGAACGATATTCGATTGCAATTAGTCTAATGACTTCTACAAATTTCCTTATTTCATACTTATAACTGTTATTGGAGAATATGACATCCAATAAACAAAACTACAATCATAATAAAAAAAGTGTTACCAGATGAATCGCTTAAGGTGCACCGAGTTCCAACTGTTGCGCACGGGAGTCCCCTCAATAGTTTGTAGCTTGTAAGCTCCTTTCCCGAAAACTTTCGTGACGAGGTAAGGGCCTTCCCAATTCGGACCCAACTTCCCGTCTCCAATCTCCTTGGTGTTCTGGAACACTCTCCGTAGGACCCAATCTCCAGTCTTGAAAGTCCTACTTCTGACATTTTTGTCGAAGTATCTGGCAATCCTTTGCTGATAGGCAGCTAGTCGGATGGAAGCTTGTTCCATAGTCTCGTCAATCGTGTCAAGATTGAAATTCATAAGCAATTGATTATTTTCTTCGCTGAGCCATTGGTAGCGTGGGGAATGGATGATTTCTTCAGTTTGAATGACTGATTTCGTTCCGAATGCCAATGCGAAAGGAGTTTCGCCTGTCGAAGACCTCACCGTTGTTCTGTATGACCATAACACTCCAGGAAGTTCATCTGCCCAAACGCCCTTAGCCTTCTCTAACCTCTTCTTCAAGGTGTTCATGATCGTCTTATTGGACGATTCGGCCTGGCCGTTTGCTTGTGGAAAGCGTGGTGTCGAAAAGTTCAATTTTATACCCCAGTTCCTGCAGAAATTTTGAAAGTGATGGCTGATGAATTGGGAGCCATTGTCAGTCACAATTTCCATTGGTATGCCGAATCGGCAAATGATATTTTTCCATACGGATGTTTGAGCTTCCTTGTCGCGTACTCTAGCAAATGCTTCAGCTTCTATCCACTTTGAGTAATAATCTGTCATCACAAGCATGTAGACTCGTTTGCCAGGCGCGGTTGGTAGTTTTCCTACTATATCCATTCCACACTTCATAAACGGCCAATGGGACATAATGGGATTAAGTTTCTCTGGTGGGAGATGAGGAACTGGTGCAAACCTCTGGCACTTATCACACTTCTTTGTGAATTCTGTAGAGTCGAATCTCATTGTCGGCCAATAATACCCTGCCGAATGCGCTCGAAGAGCCAGGCTCCTTCCGCCAGAATGGTTCCCGTATTCCCCTTCATGCAACTCTGTCAACACATGCTGCGCTTCGTCGTGTGTTAGGCATTTCAAATAAGGTCATGTGAACGATCTTCTCAACAGCTGACCGTCGAACACAACGAATCTCGTAGATTGTCTCTAGACTTTTCTAGCATGGAGTTTGTCTTCCGGGAGCAAGCCTTTTTGTAAATACTCAACTATAGGCGTCATCCAATTGTCAACTGTGTTGAAAGCCGTAACAGTAGTTTCTTCTTCCCAGATTGCTGGCCAACTCAAATGCACTACAAGTATTGTTCGTGGTTTATCACCCTCCATTGTCGATCCCAAGGTTGCCAATGCATCTGCTTGGGAATTTTCGCTTCTTGGGACTTGGGTTATGGAAAATTTCTCAAATGTCGACTGAATTTGTTTTACCTTCTGCAAGTAGGATGCCATTGCTTGACCCCTGGTGTGATAAGATCCCTCGATCTGGTTGACTATCAACTGAGAGTCGGATCTCACTTCCATTTCCCTAGCTCCCAGTTCTTTAGCTAACAATAACCCTGCGATCAATACCTCATACTCTACTTCGTTGTTGGTAATTCGAAAACCACATTTGATTCCCTGTTGCAAGGTGTCGCCTGTCGGAGTAGTGATCATGATTCCAAGACCGCAACCCTTTTTGTTACTGGACCTATCGACCGCTAACTTCCAAGGTATTGTCGGCTGAATGGAGTTGATCTCAGTTTCATTCGTTTTAAGGAGGTCGGCCATAAAATCTGCCAATGCCTGAGATTTGATGGCGGTTCTAGGCTGGTACGTTATGTCGTGTTCCCCAAGTTCAATTGCCCACTTCATCAGTCTCCCTAACAATTCTGGTTTATGGAGTATGCTTCTTAAGGGATATGCTGAGTATACCGTGATCGGGTGTCCTTGAAAGTAAGGTCTAAGTTTCCTCGCGGCTGTAACAAGGGCGAAAACCAACTTCTCCATTAACGGGTAGCGTGATTCTGCTCCCATCAATGCTTTGCTTATGTAATAGACTTGTGATTGAATCTCTGACTCTTCTTTGACTAAGACCCCGCTAACCGCGTGCTCTGAAACTCCCAAATAGAGGTAGAGCCTCTCATTGTCGTGTGGTTTCGACAACAAGAGGGTGTAGTGAGGTACTTTTTGAGTCTCTTCAGCGCTTCTTCACAAGCAAGGGTCCACTCAAAGTTGTTTGCCTTTTTTAAAAGCCGAAAAGAACAAAAAGCTCTTATCTGTAGATTTGGAGATGAACTTGTTTAGCGTGGCGATTCTCCCAGTTAGTCGCATGACGTCTTTCAGGCTGGAAAGAGATGGAATGTCGAGGATTGATCTAATCTGGTATGGATTTGCTTCTATTCCTCGTCCAGTGACTACGTACCCTAAGAATTTCCCTGAGACGACACAAAATGCACACTTAGTAGGATTCAACTTCATTCCGTACCTGTCCATGATGTCAAAGGCTTCTTCCAGATGAGTAAGGTGCTGCTCCGATTTGATGGACTTCACCAGCATGTTGTCAATGTAAACCTCCATTGTCTTCCCAATTTGAATGTCGAACATCTTGTTACCAGCCGCTGGTAAGTTGCTCCTGCATTTTTAAGCCGAATGGCATGACCTTGTAACAAAAAATCCCTCGATTTGTAACAAAAGCTGTCTTCTCTTGATCGTCAAGATGCATAAGAATCTGGTTGTAGCCTGAATACGCATCCATAAAGCTCAACAACTCATGCCTAGCAGTTGCGTCGACCATTGAATCAATATGTGGCAGCGGAAACGAGTCCTTTGGACAAGCTTTGTTCAAATCCGTAAAGTCGATGCACACTCTCCACTTCCCATTCTTTTTCTTCACAACTACAACATTCGCGAGCCACTCCGGAAACTCTACTTCTTTGATTGTACCGTTCTGCAATAACTTCTGAATCAATTCGTCAATGATCCGGTTTCTTTCAGGGGCGAACTTTCTCCTTTTCTGCCTCACCGGGATGTGGTCCGGATCTACATGCAGTTCGTGAGTTATGAGCTCCGGATCGATTCCAGTCATATCTTCGTGAGACCATGCAAAACTGCCGTGTCGCCTCTTCAAGAATTCAACTATGTCGGTTTTGAGTTTAGGATCTAAGTTAGCCCCTATTAATGCCTTGTGATCTGAAAATTGAGGGTGAATCTGGACCTCATCGAGCTTCTCTATATTTGGTAGAGTCGGCTCCGGAGCAGGAGGTCCGGTCTGTAATTGCTATGCTGACTCAATTTTAGCCTTCCAAGTCGTCTGGTAGCAGCTTCTTGACGCCAATCTATCACCTTTAATTTCTTGAACCCCCCACTTGGTAGGGAATTTTATTACTTGATGATAAGTATACGAGACTGCCCTTATGTCGTGAATCCAAGGCCTGCCCATGATCAGGTTGTAGGCTGATGGGCTGTCTAAGACCAGGAACGTGGTCTTTCTGTTGACTCCAGATACGTAGACTGGGAGTGATATTTCTCCCATTGTGAATTTATGCTCTCTCCTAAACCCGATCAATACTGTCGTCCGCCGATTTATCTTATCCAACTCCGCCCCCATGTCCGCAAGGGCACTAGCAAAAATAATATTAGCTGAGGAGCCCGTGTCGACCAGCACTCGTTTGATCATAAAGTTTGCCACCTGCAAAGAAATGACCAAAGCATCATGATGTGGATTTAAGTCGTGTGAATCCCCGTCGTCTGGAAACTCCAATATCAAATCCGTGAAGGTTTCTCTACAGACATCGAGGTATGTGAAGTCTTATATATCAGAGCCCTTGAATGTCATTTAGCTGCCGAATATGTTACTCCACTGATTTCTGATCCTCCTGAAATGACATTAACAATGTTATTAATTGGGGGTGGTGGGGCTGGAATTTCTCCTGGAGCATCTCTCTCATCCCTTCGCGCCAAGGTTGCTTTCCCTTTATCAGTGAGCAAGTCCCTCAGGAACCCATTGTTCAGTAACTCCAGAACTTCTAATCTCAAGGCTACACATTCCGCCGCCGTGTGACCATAGTCCCCGTGGAATTCACACCACTTCATAGTGTCTTTTTTGGTCGAATTATCTCTGGAGCGTGGAGGCCACTTTACATCACTCCCCATTTTGTTAAGCACAGAGACCAGTTCCCCGGGAGAAATGGTAAAGTTGTAGTCCGGGATCCTGAGTTTGTTTGCTGGCAGTTCCTCCCTACTTTTGTACGGCCTTGGTCGTCTGTCTATATTTTTATAGAAAGGTCGTTGTTCTGCTCTTGGCGGGTTCCTCCATGCCTTGTAAGACTGGGTATCCACATCGTGTCGTCTGGCACTCGTGCATTCGTAATATCTTCCATTCTTTTATTTCTTTTATTTCTTTTATCTTCTTCCCACCTTATTTCTATCTGGGCCCGCGCCATGACTCTGTCCATTGTGTAGCATCGGAACTTCGTCAATTTCTTGTAGAGCCCACTGTCAAAAAGTAGTCCATTCCGGAAGGCTTCAACCGCAGTTGGCTGGTGGAGATCCGAGATAGCAATTCTCTCCCGGTTGAACCGGGCCACGTAGCTCCGCAATGACTCTTATCTTCTCTGTTGTATGGAATTGAGGTCGTCTGAAGTCTTTTCTAATTTGCATGAACTTGCAAAATACTGCACGAACTTGTCAGCCAGCTCTTGGTAGGACCCGATCGATCTGCAGGGTAGGTTAATGAACCAAGAGAGGGCAGGTCCAGCCAGTGTCTCTCCAAAACATCTATACATTCCAGCCTCCCACTGACTTGGGGACAAGCCGATTGACATCATCTTGAACTTGTAATGTATCACGTGGTCGTCTGGATCAGTGGACCCATCATATTGCTTCATTTCGGGTGGACTGAATTTCCGGGGCAGCTCAACAGCTACAATTGATTCCACAAACGGTGTATCAGAAATTGCTCCGGCCCTGCTTTTCCTGATTGGCAGCCTTACACCTGGAAGTCTCGACATAACTGCCTCTTTGAATTCAATCATTTCCCTTCTGATTGAGCTAGCAATTTGTAGGGATGGATCGATGGGAGAGTTCAGCTAATGTGGAGTCGGCTGGTGATTGTTGTTTGGCCCCTTCGACATGGGCGGAATTATTGGGTTGCTTCGGTCGTCCGGATCACTGGTTTGACCTTGAGTGAGGTGCTGAGGATGGGATGATAACTGCTCTAGCCTTTTCTGCAGGCTGTCGTTGGAATTCCGTATCGTCTGATTCTCTTCCTCAAGGGCTGACAGCCGTTCTTGGAGCATGGCAAGTTGTGCCATCACGGGATCCGGGGTTTGTTCATCGCTTGAAGCCATTTCTGTCTGCTCTGGGCTTGAGTGAGCTGTTTTGTTGATGTGTTTTACTTTTGCGAAATCTACTCGGTAGCCCCACGGTGGGCGCCAAATTGTGGATGCTGATTTTCGCCCGAGGTCCACAATCGTGAATTTGTAGTATGAGGGGTACGAGCAAACCTGCAAAATAAGAGTAGAGCGAAAGTGGAAGTTACTGCCCACCGGTGTGGTGGAAGCCGTAGGCAATCCGACGCTCAAGTTAGCCGAAATACGAATGAGTTCAGGGTGAAAGGATTAAGGTCTATGGAGTACCTCAACCACAGATTGTTTGCCGTGAGGGCGATGTATTGGAGTTGTGTCTTGACGATAGGAGTAGTCCATAGAAGAAGATCCACTCTCTATTGCTTTGTCTTCTTATTTTATAGGTTCCCTAATGCGAGTCCCTATTCTGTCCGTTGGAGTCTTCTCTCATGATGGTTTAATTCGGGTGATTTATGTCCGGTAACTGATGATCGTGTCTATATCCTGCAACTGTCGTCGTTGTGGTGAAGTTTATGAATTTGGATTCTCTCTTGACTATTGTAACTGGCGTCCGTTGGTTTTCTTTATGTTAACGGGTTTGGGCCCATGAGGCTTCCTTGTATGGCTTTTCTGTTTATAGGCTGAATATGCTAGTGGGCTTCAGGGTCGGTGGTTGGTTTTTGGGTTAATGTCGATTTTAGCCATGGTCCAAAATTTGGCCCGTACAGAAACCAAAAGCAAATTTGGCAAAAGATAGATAAATACACCAATCAACAAAGAGATTTAACGTGGTTCGGCGGATCAGATCCAACCTACATCCACATGCACAGAACAGACGATGCTTTATTACCAAATTACGCTTTTCAGATCTGTTTTTGTGTTTACAAGTCTAATTCTCTCTTGCTCTATTTTCAACTCTACCCTTACAAGCACGTTTCCCCCTCCTATTTATAATAGTAAAGAAACAGTTTTCCTTTTCCCATAAGAATTCTTAGTCGAAACTACTTTCACTTCCTTTATCCTATTAGGACACTGACTTATCAATTTTTTCCCCCTGAAAGTAGGATAACTTATTGTACGGGTCAAATCTGGTCTAAGGGTAATTTCGACCTTTCGTTTCAGACCCACTGTTAAAAGCACCACCGAAAACCTCTAAACCGAACTCGAAGACATTGTGCAAGCCCAAGCTCGGAGTAACACCATACCCAAAGACCGACACCTGAACCCAATTAATGCCAACCCATGAAACGTACAAACCCATAACTGCCTCTCCATGACTGTCCATAACTGCCTCTCCATGACTGTCCATAACTGCCTCTCCATAACTGTCCGTAACTGCCTCTCCATGATTCGACTGTTACAAGCATCTAAAGTGTACGACAATTAAGGCATACATGGGTCCCACCTGAAATGGCCTATAAGAGGAACCAAAGCCCTGAAGAGTAGGAGGGATGGAAGCTCTCACATTTATATCCTGAGAATACTCTCTCCACAGCCCTGAACATCTCTCACTTACCGCCCTCACGGCATAACACGGGAACCAAGGTAATATCTGCCCTTGTTCTCCATCCTACGGTGTTTTTAGCTCATCTCCACTACTGACTTGAGCGTCGGAGTGCCCCCGGCACCCACCACACCGGTGGGCAGAACTCCCGTTCATTCAACTTCTTTGTTTTGCAGGATCGCCAGTGCCCCATCCTCCCGAAATCTCAATTGTAGGCCTCGGGCGAAAACCAGCATCTACAATTTGGCGCCCACCGTGGGGCCCTAGCGATTCGTGGCATGCAAAGATTTCTCCATCTACAATCCTTCCAAACGCATCGAACACTAGATCTCATGATCACTTAATTAGACATCTTCCAAAAATGATTACAAACACCATAACACATATCTTCAACCTCCCTACGGATCACTCCAACAATCCTACCATTTGATCCAATCCATTAGGAGCATTCAAGAATATGACAAATGGAAATTCATCCACTCAATCACCAGAAAAGCCACAACGATTCTCCAGCCGACCGATCATAACAAGTTACCTCCTCCATGCGTGTGGAAAAACAAGAGTTGAAAAGAGTGATTCTCTCTAGCCTACCCAGTGCCAGACTACCAGTGAACCAACATTTGGTTCATTCTACACACTTCCACCAGTCAACCAGAGAATATCCTCGTAATCCCCAGCCATACTCCAATCAACTAATAAACTATGTAGGATGATTGCCATCACTTCCGGACTACATGAAAGAAGTGTTATCTTCTTCAGACGACGATAAGAGGATTCTCATTCCCTCCAGAAGGCATTAATAAATTGTCAATAATTTTTGACTCAATCCGACCAGTCTCCTGGACCTACATCAGGAACAAGACTCGTCCTTTCAATGAAATCAATCTTCCTTATCATTCACCTCATATGATGAAGCGATGTACGTGGCTTAAGGAGAACTGTCCCAGTCGACAATACCCAAATGAAGATTTGGCAAAGACATCCCGGTCAACATTACCAGGTATGGCTTGTACTTTTTAGTAAAGTCATGGTCGACATTAGAAATGCATGAGACTTATAATAGGTGTCATAGTTTGGGACTTGTATGGATGTCCCAGTCAATACTACACTATATAGCTTGATAGTTATTATGGGTGTCATAGTCTACATTAGAAAGGCATTGGGACTTGTAATAAATGTCATGATTGGTATTACAATTTATAGTATGCTGTGAACGTCCAAGTCGACACAAGACTTTACAACTAGGTAATGATTATGAATGGCTCAGTCAATATTCACAATGTCTGGTATATAAATTGTTAGGGGTGCTCTGTCCCAATTGATTACTTTATGTAGCTTGTCGCTTGCTAACGATTCTTCTCGACACCCCACATAATAAGCTTCGACACCCGCTTAAGATCCCATCCAACGTGAGATGGAAGAAGACTTAGCTTGATTGAGGTACCATTAGATAAAACATAGCATAATTACCTAGATAGTAAAATGGATTGCCAATAACTTCATACTACCTCGGTTGACTGTTATCTCCCTCAAAGAACATAATAGGGTAGTCATTTTCAACTCCACACTACTTCCTAAGATCGACATCTTCATCAAACGACGAAGAACATTGTTATTCTTCCATATGATATGTATGATTTATCATCCCCCTCATACGACATAGACATCTCCTCCAGACGACATTGGTAGTATGTCGTCTGCTCCTAGGGCATTGAAGGTTTGACATCTTCTCCAGTCGAAATTAATCAATTGTTACCTACACTTTAAATGAAATATATGAATTACCAGTAGCTCCAGACTATGTAGAAAATCCTCAATCGCATCCAGTAGAATGAAGAATCTCATTGGCCTTAGTTAGGTATAGTCGACCTCAATCGGGACTTTAGAATAAGGAGTGGAAAACCACGTGGACCTCCATCAGGTAAGGGGGGTGTAATCTGCAGCCTCTTAAAAACCTTCATAAAGACTTGCATCTTGTAGGGTGAAACCCTTGTGAAACTTCATCAGGTTCATTCGAACATAGTCTCTTAAAGACTTTAATCAGGTTTTATAGAGTGATGAGTGAGGACCATGTTGGTTCCACATCGGGACCAGTCGACCATACTAATGAACCCTCATTAGGTCCAGACTTTCATAAGGGTCTAGTAGAGTAGAGACTCCCACAGAAACTTATCAGAGCTAATTAACATTCCAACTTAGTAAATATGGCAGAATCCCAAGATTTATCACTGCATAGTCGACTAAACCTAATCTGCAAACACTCCCTGGTCAACTGAACCAAATCCGTAACACTGAACATGTGTAAAATAATCATGAACCGAGCCAGGCGCCATGCTCATTTTCTTAATCGACCAAATGTCGAAAGATATAATTACCCTTTCCTTCCAAAATGTTGAAAACTCTCATAGATCCACATGATATCGCCATCAACCTCTGTCTCATAAGTCGCAAGCATTAATGACACCATGTGGACCATCGCATCCCGGCGTCGGGAAGATTTCATATTGGTCGAGTCCAACTGGATTTCCGACTCACCACTACTACAACTACAGCCTGCCCATTCACCAATCCAGTACACTAAACTCAAGGTCTCACATCGCATGTTGCAAATGGACCAGAAGAAGGAAAGCAATTACTTCAATCCCACAACGCCAATCAAACAGCTTCCTAAAATAAATGGTACCCAGAGTGACCGAAACCCCCTTGCCCAACATTTATGGCCGAAGCCCAAAACGACCAGCAATCGCAAAAGAATAGAGGCATTTGTTCCCACTCGACAAAGCATATTGCTTATGACGAGAGTCTATTTAGCGCCAAACACAATCGCCTGATTAGAAGTCAGACGCCTTATCCAAGTAATTTAGTTTCACACCCATGGGCAGTCCCATTCGACACAACAATGCAAAGATTCAGCATCAAATGGCATAGAAATGGAAGCAGCTTTCCCAAAGAATAAAACCCACACACCATTCCGAGCAAGATGCAGAGCTGTCGAATGCCTATCCACACTCCACTACTTGCACAGACACAGATCCCAACCAATCTGGACTTTGGGCGGTAAATTGAACTCGATTTTACAGTGGAGGAACTGGTAGATGCAATGCAGTAGCATTACAACTGATGCTTCAAAGTCTACATTCTGAACAGTCCCAAACCTTGCTGAGGTCTGAATCTCAGCAACAGCGAGATCCAAAAATCCATGGAGACGATGCCACGTCTTCATCGGTGTCGACTCTCCTCCTTCTGGGCACTTCTCATTCGCTCTAGATATCATCCATAAAGAATGTGAATGGGATGACAAAACATCTTTTTCAATTCCCATATACAAGGAGAACAGCCATCAACCCATGATGTACGGGGAGAATTGCCATCTCTCCCTCAGACGACATGAAAGGACCAATTAACTAACTATTATCAAGTTAGGTAGTATGAAGATTCCTATGGACCTTTATTAAGACCATTTAGTAGTAGTCTCGTGAGCAGGTAGAATGAAAAGTCCCCTGAACCTTCATCTGGCTCAGTCGACCGGGGACATCCCTCACAGACTCATGTCGAGTCAAGTTGTAGACATGGATTACACATGTCTAATGGCTTATAACTTCCCGGTCTCATCAAGTCCAGTCGACCGGGGACATCCCCCACGGACTCATGTCGAGTCAAGTTGTAGACATGGATTACATATGTCTAATGGCTTATAACTTCCTGGTCTCATCAAGTCCAGTCGACCAGGGACATCCCTCACGGACTCATGTCGAGTCAAGTTGTGGACATGGATTAGACATGTCTAATGGCTTATAACTTATTGGTCTCATCAAGTCCAGTCGACCGGGGACATCCCTCATGGACTCGTGTCGAGTCAAGTTGTAGATATGGAACACACATGTCATGTGACTTATAATCTGACCTTCATTTGGTCCAATTGATTGGGTACTTCCCCAATGGATCTAGCAGAGTCGAGTTCATTATCCTGACCATCGTCTGGCTCGGATGACTGGGTACTTCCCCAATGACACCTGTAGAATCAAGCTCATAACTTGACATTCGTTTGGTTCGATCAATAGGCAGCATCAACGCTCGAAGTACATCTACATAATATGGCACAGTCCCAGGCGACACATGCGTCAAGTACTCTCCAAGCCAATGACTCATTGACTTAGAGAGTATGAGACAAACTGTACGGGTCAAATCTGGTCTAAGGGTAATTTCGACCTTTCGTTTCAGACCCACTGTAAAAACACCACCGAAAACCTCTAAACCGAACCCGAAGACATTGTGCAAGCCCAAGCTCGGAGTAACACCATACCCAAAGACCGACACCTGAACCCAATTAATGCCAACCCATGAAACGTACAAACCCATAACTGCCTCTCCATGACTGTCCATAACTGCCTCTCCATAACTGTCTGTAACTGCCTCTCAATGATTCGACTGTTACAAGTATCTAAAGCGTACGACAATTAAGGCATACATGGGTCCTACCTGAAATGGCCTATAAGAGGAACCAAAGCCCTGAAGAGTAGGGGATGGAAGCTCTCACATTTATAGCCTGAGAATACTCTCTCCACAGCCTTGAACATCTCTCACTTACCGCCCTCACGGCGTAACACGGGAACCAAGGTAATATCTGCCCTTGTTCTCCATCCTACGGTGTTTTTAGCTCATCTCCACTAATGACTTGAGCGTCGGAGTGCCCCCGGCACCCACCACACCGGTGGGCAGAACTCCCGCTCATTCTACTTATTTGTTTTGCAGGATCGCCAGTGCCTCATCCTCCCAAAATCTCAATTGTAGGCCTCGGGCGAAAACCAGCGTCTACACTTATCTTCTTATCCGTAAAAATAGGATGTCTTATCTTCTGGAGCATATCTCGCCATATTCTCGGTCTTCATGAGGTCGGTCACAATGGTCTTTTGAACTGAGAATGCTGCTATCGATCTGATAATGCTCGACCATCCGGTCTGGAGTGGTCGGTTACCGATCATAAAGTGATCGGCCCCTTACTGTTGGCTTTTAGTGGTCGGGTCGGCATTAATGATCTTGAACAATAAGAGAATTACATTTTTACCCCTGCCGTACTGCTTAAATATCATAGGGTCTCAAAATACCGGCAACATATTATATTATTTAATTTATTTGATATTTAGTAATGATTAATTTCATGAAATATTTGTAATTTTTTGTTTTGGTTATGATTCTTTTTATTTTCTAATATTTTTAATAATTTAAATGATGATTGTGTCTTATGAAAAAATTTATAGAGGTAGTTGTGATGATTAGAAGAATTATAATGTAAAATTTTAAATAAATGTCATATTCTACTATTTTTTTTTATTGTTATTGTTAAAAATTTGAAAATCCTAAATTGTGTAAAATCCAACCGATAATAATAAATAAATATAATTTATAAATTTATAAAAAAAAACTAATGGTTACTTTTTTAAAAAAAGTCGAGTAATTATAATTATAATTTTTTTTATAATTATACCGAACTGAATCATAACCACCCCTATACAAAACACATTGCTTCGTAAAAGTTTCTCCTTTATTTATTAATTATCAACTTATTTTAATATTATATAAAAGATTATATATGAGATCCTAAATCGATATAATTTTTAAAATAATAAAACAAAACTTATTTTCACAGATCCTCGTTATACGGAGATTTATATTACATTTTTGTTTTTGTTTTATGTATTGTGAATGTTGATATTTACATATTACTTGTTTTATGAAAAATGAATTTTTAAAAATATTATTACATATCCACTAATTAATATTCCTTTGTAAACACTTTATTTTTTTAAGGGATCACTTATTTTTTAAGGGCTTTTTTTTTGTTGAAGCCCGGGCCCGGCCCGGCCCGTTGCCGTGTATGCAGGCAAAACACGACTATTATAATATTTCACTTGTGGTCTATACATGGCAAAAAAATCCACGGCCCGTCCGATCTGGTCTTAAAAAAAATCGGGCCAGACTTTATAATAATAGGCCCGATTCGGCAACAAAAAACCCGGTCAAAAATAAAAATAAAAATTTAAAAAATAATTTAATTGTTAAAAAAATTAATAGATTTTTGGTTCTTAGTTAATGCATATGTCTTAAAAGAACTGATACTTTATTTTTGTTGATATCTTTTAGTATAATATTTTGATTATTATTAGTTTTGTAAAAAAAAAAAAAAGAGAAAGAAAAAAATGGGCAAAAAAGCCCGAGCCTGAGCTAGGGCCGGAAACGAGCTATGTTAGCCGAGCCGAGCTTTTCCCGGATTCGGTCTTTTTTGACCGGGCTCGGGCCAGACTTCTCAAAGCCCAAGCCCGGCCCGTTGCCACACTTATTCTCATAAGACTGTCCACATAAGTGTCTTTGGCTTTGAAATTATTCACGTAAGCAAATTAAATTTTAATTTTTCACATTATTAATTAATGTTTCACTTTTCACATTCTTCAATCTCTAACCTTTCATTTTCTAAACTCTTTCAAATTCTTAGTTTTCAAAATTATGAGTCATTGAAAGTACGTTAATTAAAAACTTATTCGGTTCAAATAGATTATTAATATTTAGCTTTTCACATTATTCAATCTCTAATATTTCATTTTCCTAACTATTTCAAACTCATTGTTTTCTGATTATTAATGATTAAAATACGTTAATTAAATATCTTTGTGTTTTGAATGAGTTATTAATGTTTAACTTTTCACATTTTTCATTAACTTTCACTTATGAGCGTATGTCAAATAGTCAGTAAAGTATATTAAGTTAACTATAAAAGTGTCCATAATCTAGCCAAATATATACTTACACTAATAATTTTGTTCTTCATCAATAAAATGATATAAAATGAAATAAGATACAAGACACATTAGTTAATTTGAGAAAATGATGAAAAAATTTGCATCGATTAGATAATTATAATTAAAGATATAATCTTAATTAATTTTTATTTTTATATTTAATATCTATAATATTTATCCTTAATAAAACTAAAAAAAAACCGCCCATAGCACAGGTTATAAGTTAGTTAATATAATTTTTGCAAGAATTTTGCCTTGATTGGCTCCATTGAGACGAAATACAAGTATTCACTATTCCATTACTCAACAATGTCTCAAAAAATTAATTAACATTTACGGCACGAAGGTACTAACTTATTGCGACCACATAGCAACATCCGTACTCAATGAAATCGACTACATAAAGTTAATCTATTCGAAATTTAACTTATATTTTCTCTAACTTCATAACAAATCTTTAACACTGTTTATTTATTTTTTTTAAAATCATAACAAACCCAAATTAAAATCGTTTTCGTTTCCCAAAAATGATTCAAGAGTTGAGTGATCACCCTGATCTTTTGTTTGATCGAAAAGGGCTCATAATTAAAAGCCAAAATTGAAGGCATCACCTCTGACACATCTGCAAGTCCATTTGCTTTGAATTAAAATTAATCAGTTCCTGGAATTCCATGCAAACTGAAACAGTGGCTTAGGGGTCGGTAAATATCGGTTCGGTTCGATTTTATGGTGAATTGAACCGAATCGAAAATCGATCAATCCAATAATTTAAAAATCGATCGGAATCAAATAGTTAAAATTAAATTGAACTGAACCTGTTTGATTCGGTTCGATTCAATTTTAATATTTTGATTTGATTTTGATTCGGTTCGGTTGTAAATCAAATTGAATCGGTTTTTTAGAACCCCAAATGGATCGGTACAGTTGGTTTTGTTCACAACAGAACCGAATCGATTTTTTAGAAGAAATAACCCTGAACGGATCAGTACAATCGGTTTGATTTATGATTTTACAAACCGTTCGATTCATAGATCCGATTCACAAATCGAACCGAATTGAACAAAATCGATCGATTTAATTCAAGCATAAATTTAACTGAACCAATTTTTTTGATTTGATTTGATTAGATTATTTTACCAACCCTTACATAGGCCATTAAAAAGTGCAAATGGAAGATTATTTTACCAAATTAAATTGAACTGAACCAGTTTGATTCGGTTCGATTCAATTTTAATATTTTGATTTGGTTTTGATTCGGTTCGGTTGTAAATCAAATTGAATCGGTTTTTTAGAACCCCAAATGGATCGGTACAGTTGGTTCTGTTCACAACAAAACCGAATCGATTTTTTAGAAGAAATAACCCTGAACAGATTAGTACAGTCGATTTGATTTATGATTTTACAAACCGATCGATTCATAGGTCCGATTCACGAATCGAACTGAACTGAACAAAATCGATCGATTTAACTCAAACATAAATTTAACTGAACCAAATTTTTTGATTTGATTCGATTTAATTCGATTAAATTATTTTACCAACCCTTGCATAGGCCATTAAAAAGTGCAAATGGAAGAGTCATTTTGAAACGAAAAGAGAATAGAGACGAATTAGCATTCACTTGTAGCAGCAGCTTTTTATTTATTATTATGTATTTGTAT
Organism: Zanthoxylum bungeanum; assembly: GCA_019454045.1. Classification (NCBI taxonomy): domain Eukaryota; kingdom Viridiplantae; phylum Streptophyta; class Magnoliopsida; order Sapindales; family Rutaceae; genus Zanthoxylum; species Zanthoxylum bungeanum. Next base: position 63,996 of record SKCR01024386.1, on the reverse strand, counting down.
ATCTCGTGAAGTGAATGGTACACTGTTTTCTCACTGCTCTAGGAATAGTGCCCTCAATCAGATTCAGATATTTCACTTCTCATGCTAAAACGATTTTATTTCGCGGTTGTTTTTATGTAATATATTTACTATTTTTGTTAAAAATACTTTTATAATTTTATTTTACAGCAGGCACAACAATACAATACCAAACGAAGCTTTCATATAATTATCATAGTTCTGTTGAGAAGATCCACATCTAGAAGCAAGGACAATAAGAACATTAATTAGACTTGTGTGAATTAATCATATAAATTTATACAAGTGTCATTCGTATATCACATTGTAAGTGATATCTAGTAGATTATTATTTTTATTATTATCAAGGAGTATACCTAAAAATTCATTGAAAAAAAGAAACTTATTTTTGAGTTTTCAAATTAATTTTCCGAAGAACGGAGACAAATTTACAATCGGTATCTAACTTGCACAAACTTATAAGCTCAATGGCCCGCCCTCCTCACAGTTTTATTTTTGATTAAGGTGGCACATCTATAAAATCTTAGTTCAAAACACGTTCAACTAATTGAAAAGATCCCTTAATTATAAACACATCACCAAACTACCTCTCAGAGATTGAGATATTACACCACTAATTACTATGATCTTTATAATTGAGTTAAAGGAGAGTGAGATGGAATCGCATCACATCACATGCCATATTAATTAGCTAGGCAAACTCTTTGTTTCATGTATTGATGGCCAATTTTCTCACACTAGCTTTATGCATTTTCATTTCTTTCCTTTAATAATAACTCTGTTGAGCCAGGAAAATTGTTACTAAAAATTGACAAGGTTAGTAAGTTACTTGGTTTTTGGTTGGCTTTTATTTTATCATGTATATATTGTAGTACATATAGTGTCATTAAACATCAATACAACATGCATTAAACAAACAAATCCAGAACATAAAATCAGATCTACACTAACATGAATAAAATAGAACTTGGAAAACATAAGAACCTGACAACGTGATAAACTTGTGATCCGAGTCGAGACAAATATCTGTCCTTAAGAACTTATCAGCCCCGTTACGGTGCTCTACAGATTTGTGGCTAATGTTCTCCCAGGTAGGGGTGGCAAAACGAATCGAATTTGTATCGAATCCTAAACGAATCGAATCAAAATGTGATAGATTCGTATTCGATTCGTTGATTAAACGAATCATAATATCAGGATTCATATTCGATTCGTTTATTAAACGAATCGAATACGAATATCGTTTATTCGTTTAGTCAATGATATTATTTAATAAAATAATTTACCACACTTGATTTACATTAATTTTTCATAACTATATACATATGAAATATGTAATTAATATATTTACTAAAAACACCTCACCAAATATCGAAAATATTAATTCTTCTATGATAATTAGCTATAATTTCTCGAATCTTAATTGAAAATTAACAAGAACTAGTAAATAAAAATAATAAAACGAATCCTAAACGAATAAACAAATCAATGAGCTTAAATTCGTATTCGATTCGTTTAATAAACAAATCGAATCGAATTGACCCATTTATTAAACGAATCCATTTTTTCAAACCCGTACTCGCTTTAAAGCGAATCGAATCGAACGAATAAACTAATCCTGACCCAAATTGCCACCTCTACTCCCAGGATAACCCAGATTCCTCTTGTTCAAGGGGCACGCCTTAACAAGATCTTGAACTAGGAATATGGTGACACTCTCTCAGACTCAAGAATATGAATATGTGGCTCTTACTCTAGTTTTAATTCGGATTTCTTTTCTGTGTGTAAAAAGGAACATAAAGTTTCATCTTATAAGTAAAACTTACTCTAGGTTAGTAAGTTACTTGGTTTTTGGTTTGCTTTTATTTTAGGCAAAAATGCAAAACTGACCCTCTAACTTTCACGTTTTTTCATTTCAGTCCTCTAACTTTCAATTTTTGTCAATTCAAGGCGGCAGCAGTTATGCTAGGGCGCATAACTGCTGCAAAAAAAAATCTAAAAAAGAAAAAAAGTTGTAACTAAAAAACGTTATACTAAATTTCTAACATAATTCAGGATAAAATTATCATAGATTCAGTTTTTTTAAAATAATTTTCGGATTGAAAAAACCAAAAAAAAAATTTACTTGGCAGTTATATTAGGGCGCATAATTAAGTCATAAATTCAGTTTTTTTTTTTTTTTTTTTTTATCAAGCAAAAAATTTTACTTAGTGGTAATGCTGGGGCGCATAACGACTTTCCATAATATATATATATATATATATCACCGTTTTTTGCCGCCTCTTCACTCTTATTTTTGACTTATTTTACAGGTCAATAAAATAATTTTGTAATTGTTGTAAAAAAATAGTTGTAATTAAAAAAAAATTATAATTATTGATAAAAAAAATAAGTGTAATTGAAAAATTAAATCCAAATATATATATATATATATCACCATTTTTTGCCGCATCTTCACTCTTATTTTTGACTTATTTTACAGGTCAATAAAATATTTTTGTAATTGTTGTAAAAAAATAGTTGTAATTAAAAAAATTATAATTATTGATAAAAAAAGTAAGTGTAATTGAAAAATTAAATCCAACCGAAAAAAATCAAAGCGAAGTGATAATTTTTTTAATTTCAAAAATAATTATTAGATTTTTTAATTATTAAATTTTAATTATTAGATTTTTTTTGGCAGCAGTTATGCACCCTAGCATAACTGCTGCCGTTATGCAGCAGTAACGGCAAAAGTTATGCGCCCTAGCATAACTGCTGCCGCATTGAATTGACAAAAATTGAAAGTTAGAGGACTGAAATGATAAAACGGAAAGTTAGAGGACTGAAATGAAAAAACGTGAAAGTTAGAGGATCAGTTTTGTATTTTTGCCTAATATTTTTTTCTATGAGGTTGATAATTTCATATTTTGTTTATTTATTAACAGGATGTTTCGAGGCAACGAAACGAGATCAGATTTTTATTGGGACAAGATTGAGAGATATCTTTTGTCCCGAAATTTAAAATGGGACGGGACCGAGATATTTTTGTCCCATAATTCCGAATGGGAGGGACTAAGGTTGTCAAATCTCATCTCATCACGTCCTGATCTATTGCCAACCCTAAATACAATAACTTTGGGGTTAATTTCAACCTTATGTAATTCCAAATTTGTGAGCGGTTTGTTGATGAAAGTTGTAGGTATGAATATTACGTGTACGTTATTTTTGCAAATTATGTTTTTGAGCCCTGATGAAAGAGACATGAATGCTTGAAAATAATTAGTTTGAAATTATTATTATCTTAAAAATGCAATGGTAATTTTTTATCCATCTTTTTGGTCGAAACTTATTGATAATAAGATTTATTTTAAAGCTTATGATTTGTAGATCGATAATCTATATTTTTTCATGAAATATTTTTATATTTTGTGAGATATTTACGTTTTTAAAGTAAATTTTAAAAAAAAAAAAAAAAAAAAAAAAAAAAAAAAAAAAAAAACAAATTTAGAAAACACACACCCACAATGTGTGGGGTGTGAGTTTTATTTTTTTTTTTTATTATTTTTTGTAAGTTTTTTGTCCCTAATCTTAATTTTTTTACAGATAATATTAAATATAAATTTTTAAGTTTTGCTAGGGTTAAATACTAAACATTCTATTCTAATATGTTTTTTTATAAAAAAAATAAAAGTCCATTGATTTTATTACTAAACTTATGATAAATAACATTTTATTATAAACTTATTCAAAATTTAATATTTTACAACCTTTCTATTAGTTTACCCTATTGTTAAATTGTAACCATCAACTAAGTTTTTGATAGAAAATTGGTAATGTTATTTTGTCATAAATTTTGTAATAAATGTTTTCTTTTCAAAATTTTCAATATCCAATTATTATTTGACCATAAATTTTTATAAAATATATCTAAAAAAACTAATCGTTGTATAATATTCACGCATGATTAATAATAATGGTTAAAATTTAATTATATATATAATTTTATTTATTAACTAATCTTCACAATTTATATAATAAAAAAAAATCATAATAACAATTTAACAACAAATCCAAGTCCGCATTTATAATTTCCAACTTCTTATATTCACCGTTAGAGGTGGTTAAATCGATTTTGGGTATGATGGAGGATGATGTCATCAAACATAAACTACTGTAACTGCACTCTGTAGCCTAGATATGATGAGATTACTGAGTTTGTACTATGATAAATAAAATAAATAAATAAATTTGTAATGATGATATAAATAATTGATTGAAAAAGGAATCAGAAGTAAAGAGGGTGAGAAGTGAGTCAGAAGAGTGGTTGAATCATTGAGCTGCCCGATAATACAAAGCTACATTTATTATTTTCATTTATTTGTTATATTTAATTGTATTTAATTTTTAACATTTTCAATAAATTATTGACAACTTTTTTTAAAAAAAGCCCTCGTCTGGCGGGGAAGGCGAGGAATTCGAGGCGATGACCGACAGAGAGCGTCAGGGGCCCACGCTTTCCTTTTCACTTCAATTTTTACCCCCTTCCCAATTCCTCGGCGACTATTTGGTTAGGTCAATCTGACTACGTCTTGGCCCATTGCCTCAAATTATAATTGATTGAAATAGACACCAGAATAAATTATACGCTTTGCTTTAAATTAGTAGAATGTATATAAAGGATCCAATGCCGTATGTGGTTCGTTGATTATTATTATTATTATTATTTTTTGAAATCGTTGGAAATCTCACCGCCAAATCATCACTTCCGGACTTAAGCGGAGCAAGTAAAACCCTCAATTATCTCAGGTTTTTATAAGAAACGTACTCCACGGATTCGAACCCAAGACCTCAAGGTGAGATCCTGAACCCTACACCACCAAGTCACGCCCCTTGAGGACTATGTGATTCATTGATACTAACACATAAATTTCATTAAGTTCATGCAACACATAAACATAAATTTAAGTTATTACAAATTACAAGAGAGTATTTGTGTGCAGTACAAGTGGTATTGAGAAATAGTATTTGTTACATTCAATTTGTTGGACCTGGCTTGATTGAAATCCAATCGAATCCTAAGCTTTGCGTTGATTGTTGTTCTACAATTTGGGCATGCACAACCACCGTGTTTGGTTAGAATCTTTCCTCCATTTTTTGTATTTGTGAGTCAATTCTTAATGGTTGTGCACATGTTTTCGTTCTCTTAATATTTCAAGTGATTTTCCAAAATGTCCCAAAACGTCCATTTTTCTTCAAGCTCATTGGCTTATATATGGGATTTTAGGTGGAGATGTCAACACGTGTCTCGTGATAGGATGGTTGTTGATCTATATGATGTACAACTCTCATAATACATTTTAGAACATTATGTGGCATAACACATATCATTATTCATGCTTAATTAATCTTGTATGTTGAGGTAAATGGATTGTTATTAAAGTTCACTACTCTCAGGTAGAGATATAAATAACACAATGATTTCTATGACATTATTGGTTACTCTGGGTATTAAAAAGTATTTCTCTTAAGTCAAGAGTACTTCCAGTGTGCTATGAGGATTTCCAGTGTGAAAATATTTCGAAATTGATTTAGACCGGACTAGATTTGATTTGGAATCAAGTCACTCCAAAGTGGTTTGACCTCGGAATGAAGTTACTCTAGAGTGATGTCACTATGGGGTCAAGTTCTGACTATTTTGGTCAAATCTCTGTTTACTCCAGAGGTCTCCAAACTTCGAAGTTGAAGTATTTCTAAGTTTGACGTCACAAAGGTTGTGTTTGGTTAGAATATTTCCTCAATTTTGTTTGAATTTGTGAGTTAATTCTGAATGTTTGTGCACGTGTTTTTGTTCTTTTAATTTCTTAAGAGTTTTTCCAAAACATCACATTGGCTTATATAGAGGATTTTAGGTGGAGGTTTCAACAAGTGTCCCGTGATGGGATGATTACTGATTTGTATGATGTACATCTCTCATAGTATATTTTAGAACATTAGGTGGCGTAACACCTATCATTATGCATGCTTAATTAATCTTGCATGTTGAGGTAAGTGGATTGTTATTAAAGTTCACTAATATCGGTCAGAGATATACGTGACATCATGCTTTCTAGTGAATTCTGGGTTACTCAGAGGTATTCTGAAGTATTCCTGTTAATTCCACAGTACTTCCGGTGTGCTCTGAGGATTTCCAGTGTGAATCTATTTTGGAATTGATTTAGATCGGACTAGATTAGTTTGAAATCAAGTCACTCCAGAGTGGTTTGACATCAGAATAATGCTACTCCAGAATGACGTCACTACGGGGTCAAGTTCTAACTATTATGGTCAAACCTCAGTTTACTCTGGAGGTCTCCAAACTTTGGGGTTGAAGTATTTTAGAGTTTGAGTCAGGTTTTTCTCCGGAGCCATCTAGACTTTGGAGGTGATCCCTAACTCCTCTCGTCTACTAGTACTTCAATACCATGACATGTGTCATTTTTCTAGTGAACCTTTGTCTGTTTATAACAGTTCCACTAAGGAGGTGTGTTGATGAAGATTTTTCTTTACGTTGACACGTTTATCTGATTGCAGACCTATTTCTGAGCACCTACATTATCAAAGCAAAAATTAATAGATGATGCGCTCAAGTTAAGTTTGCCCTAATGAATTTAAACAATCATCAACCAAGTATATGGTAGCACAAATGGTATTTGATTCGGTGTAAAATTGAATTTTTTTTTTATAAATTATTATTAATAGTTATTGGATAATAATTTAAATATAACTGAATTTTTAGTGTATATTATTATTAAAACACATATGACATAAGATTATAAAAAATTTTAACACAATTCAACTCTTGGATCATAATTTCAGCTTTTGTGTAAGAGATCAATGGAACCATTGCATTGAATGATATTTGGATTGTAACGGCTAGTAATCTTACTAGACATCTTTAAAAAAAATTGAATCAGAACGGACAGTGTGGTTATTTCTTGTCATTGTATTGCAACCCAACTTGAATTTAAAATTTAAAGATCCAATTTTCCTCCACTTTTTCCCGTGCAAAACAATATTGGAAAGTGAAAAATACATCTAATCAATAATTATAATAATGACTTACCAATACATATAGGTTAGTGTAGTGATACACAAGATTCTTTTTTCTAAGTTAAAATAATGACAAAGGGTTTCAATTATTAAGGAAGCAAATCGGGGCATTATCATTAAGAAGAAACGAAAGTGGTAGACTTTTTTATCCAATAATTAGGGTTTTGCTATAATATAACATTAGATACTTGAAAAAACATTCAAGTAAGAAGTTTTTTTATATAGAACAAACACACACACAGGAACCTTAACCTTAATGACAATTAGTGAATCAGAGAATCGGCGAAAATTGTGCAAGCTACATTCCCTTAAAACACACATCCTCTTGTTTTTATCTAAAAGGGTACCCCGCAAGATGTGCTGTCATTGCTATAACTATAAGCCTCACAGCCTCATCACCTACCAAGGCTTCCCATTAGAATTCAATGTTATTCTTTTTATTGTAGGTTTTTTTTATAATTTCTTATCATGTCTTGTGTATATATAATTTTAGATGGTTAAATTTTGATTATTAATAAATTATTATCTAAATATTATTTATATAAAAAAAAAAATTGAACATACAATTTAATTTAACACTGAAATCCTACTATTTACTGTACATCAGAGTGACAAACGGAGAGGACGATACTGGCTCCAAATTTCAACGCTTATAAAGTTCTTGAAAATTGTGTCTTTTTAGGGTTAGAGAGAGAAATGCTCGATAGAAACAACACGTAAATGTCAAATCTTGCATCTCCAACCCAGGTTCCCTCGATTTTAATTCTAAATTAATAAATATATTATACCCAATTGAATGTAATATTTTTAAAATACTAGAACCAATATTTTTTTATAAAATTAGTAAAATAGACAGTACATTTTTCCATTGCAGTATTTCTGTATGGCATAAGTAGTTTGGCTTCTTTCTTCCGGCACCACCTGGATACAAATGTGTCACTGTTCTCCAAATGCATGGTCACGTGCTCTCTCTCTCTCTCAATATAATTTAATGCTTTGAGAAAATTAATTTTTTTTTTTTTAAAAAGAGGAGTGGTTGAAAAGCAAGAAAAGGTTAAGAAAACTTTAGGGCTAGCTTTTTGCCACTCAAGTCAATTTGGTGTCTGAATCGAGAAAGAGAGAGAGTGACTCAATACTCTGTAAAGCAAAACAATCGTACAAATAAAAAAGCAAAGCTTACGTGGGTTTTGCTTTTGTTGTCGTTGCTGAGAAGAAATTAAATTCAAGTCAGTCAAGAATTTTTAGTTTTCACACACAACCCCCCATTATATTGACAAGAACTTTCATTAAGATGGGAATTAGAAATTATAATTAGATGTTTAAAGCTGAGATCTACTACTCTACAGGCTGTAGCATTGTAATTAGTGAAAAATTGTAAGTACAAAACATGTCCTTTCCTTTGTTTCTTTGTTCTTTCTATTTATTTCTTCCATTTTATACTGTGTATATGTCCAGCTCATCCTTCAATTCAATCTGGTCAGTTCAAAATATTCAAATTGTTTTAAACAACCATAGGTTATAAAAAATTAAGAGAATAGTAATTGCAAATTTAGCCAAGTTGATGTTTGTTCCCAAAGTAAAAGAAAGATCTAGTCTTCAATCACCAGCTTCCTAGCATACAATAGGTAAAGCTCTAGATGGTAATTTTTGCGCCTCTCAAGGATTCTAAGTGGCTGCTTTCAGTAATCTTGGTGTGTCATTTCACTAGAGAGCTAGTCTTTTAGGTTACTATTTTGTTACCCTTCGATGGGAAATTGCCGTAAGAACTTTTTAATATCACATGCCTCACCTCTCTAGTCTCAACCCTCGTGCATGCATATGCAAATAGTTTTTAACTAAGTCTCAAAGCATAGGCAACTCCACAAATCGTAAGAAATATTAATTTATCAAAACTCAAAGTTACACGGAAACAGCATGTTTTATTCAATTTAACTCGAAGCACCACCAACAACCGAAAGATTCTTTGGTGCAACAGTGGTATGAGTGACGTGGTACCACAAACGAATTAAAAAATGACATGTAGAGTTTTTTCACCTATTTTTTAGTTGTTTATTAATTTTTAGCACGCGTGGCAGTGTATGATTAGCTTGTTGCATGAATGACATGTTACCATTATTGCACCAAATATTTTCTCCCAACAATTGCCCTGTGAAATTTGGTCTTAGATGTATGATCCAATATTCTGTAGCAAGAGTTTAATTTGGGCTGAAAAAATGTACAGGTTAGCCCGGTGGGCATTTAACTGGGGCATAGTTCGGCCCAGAATACAGCATGCAATGTTAGGACTCCTGGATCTCGTGATTTACTGATTTTTGTGGGGGTGGGTCAATATTTTTTGACTCGTGTGTTAGCTGGTTATAAATAATTACTAATTATAATTTGTAAAAAAATATTAACACAAAATTCAGTTGAGTTCCTAATCCAAGTCTGTGAATTAATATCAATAATAAAGCACGATAAAATGATTTTGACAATTTTAAGGAACAATATCCTCATGAAAACCCACATCATGTACAAGATGAAGGTGGTTGCATCATCTATCCTTAAACCCAAAGCGACCCAGAGATTCCATGACTGTGACTTCAATTCAATCCATTCCTCCTAACCTGCCAGTTCTTCTCTCATACAACCGACAAGGTCAACGCCATCCCACCACTTCACGGGTCTTTGATAATCCCTTATCACTACTCCCTCATACCATGTGGCCTCTCCTTTGTACTTACCCAGACGGAAAATAAATGTTATAACTCATCGCTAATCATAACCTCGCCTAATACAAATAAAATTCATGTCCTTTTCATACAATGTCCTCGTCACTTTTATTATCATCACCACGCTTTCTTTTTCTTTTCTCTGCAATTATAAGTCTACTGTTTATATATAATAAAATAATAATATCGTATTTCACTTTTACATATGAGGAATTAAAGTATACCATCTGGACCGTCCAACTGTTTGATAGATTCAAATGTAAGACCAAGTCGCGTGAAAGATAAAAACAGTAACACATTCCTTCAGTCTTGGATGTCTTCCTTAATGTTAATTAATAATGTGGGGTAGCTTAAATGTTAATTGTTGATTGGGGGGCTTATTATTATTTATATCCATTTACACATCACTCTCTCCTTAAAAAATAAATTCATTTTTTTTAAAAAAAAAAATTAGAGAAACACAAATGTTTTAGTAGCTATGAGATAGGCATGAGAATTGGAACGGTCCAACCTGTCTTGATTAAATTTTGAAATGAAAAATTATTTCCGACCCTAATTTATTATTAAATCGGAAAAAAAAATTTCAAATATTGAATAATTCATAATCTCAAAATTATTCGCGATTTTAGATTTTTTAATTAAATTTCAAAATTCAAAAGAAAATAACAATTTTTAAAATAAAATCGTACATAATTTCAACTAAAATTCTTATTCACGACATTTTTTCTTTTGAATCACATATTTAATGATACCTAAATCTAAATTTAAATAGATATTATCGGAATTAACATATCCTACTATAAGATAAGATTAGAAAGCAGAGAGGAATGAGAAAGGCTCTATGATAGAAAGCTGCAACCCCACGTGGCAGAAAGTCAGAGATTGCCAAAAAGCTCAATAAGACAGGAGACACCTCTACTTCAAAATCATGACCCCACAGGACGACTCTCAATGAGCTACGACATTCACAGTATTCTTGACACGTGTCCAATATAAAAATATATATATGTACTTGGAGCCAAGAGTTTCTTGACACATAATTAGCTACCCACCTAAAACTAAGAAGAAATAGACGACGTAATGGGATTCTGAGTTTTGACCGGGGACATGTGGCATCGTATCATTGGGTAACGTGTGATGTGTGATAGATCCTTGTCGAGAGGAGAATACTTTTTAATAGCTGGAAATATTAAAATTTTGATATTATCCTATTTCTTTAATTTTTTTCTTAAATTAAAAAAAAAATTAATTCGTTTTCTATGGGGACAACAAAGTTGGGTACGTTGTGAGGGACTGGGCTGTGATAGGTAGGGCCCCAACCTAACCAACACCATCACAGCTCAAAGCTTATGGTTGAGTCAGAATTCAGTGGCTTTGGCCTTTAGCGTTCAGCCGAGGCCTGAGCACTTATGCCTTGCATAGAATTCAGCAATAAGATTTTGTTAGACTTATTAATGACGATATTGACTGTGATTTAGCATCTGCTTATCTTAAATCCTAATTGTTTTGGTGGAGTACACGAAAATTCAGCTCATTATTCATCTTCTAGCCGAAGCAATGAATCTGCTCTTAATAGTTGTAAAAAAAAAACATATATAAAGTATTCGAGATAAGTACCAATCATATACTCACTCCCTCTTTATTTATAATAATATTTTCTTTGATGTTTTTATTGGGTGGGATAATTAGATGTCTTAGGCTCACCTCTAGCAAGTGATATCAGAATTAAATTAAGACGGACTCAACATTAGATTAATAGGTCTAATATTTGTTCTGATATTTACAAATTAATTAAAGCTATAATATTTTTATCATAATATGTACAAAACATCATAAATTGTAAAAATAGCTACCAACGTGGGAAGAAAATGACTGGTCAGATTAAGAAAAGCAAGGCATCGTTTTGGACATCAGAAATTGGCTAAGCATTTGCAAAATTTGCAATTGTACCGTATATTTTATACTCAAATAGTCATAACAATGATCGCAACACGTGGAGCTCTCCAATAAGCCTTGATATGAATTTTTTAAACAGAAATTTATGGTAACTCTAGCAAAGCATTTATATAAAAAGATGAATGGTAGAACGTGATTCACGCAGCCGACACTCTGGGCTTAGGACAAAATTAAGGCGAAGTTGGGACGATGACGATGACGGCAATGTATATTTTAATATAATTTATTAGAAAAAAAAAAAAAATAAAAGCTAAAAATATATGTGGTAAGAGATATAATTTCATAAAATGAAGTATATAAGCCAGCCACCCAAGCTAGTGAAGGAAACGGCTTGGACCCGATACTGGCTCTTTTCATTTGAGTTTTTGACATTGAATTTATCAAATAATAACAATATGCTGGAAATAAAATAATTATAAAAAAAATGATGAAAAATGGAAATGGTTACTACAAGGCACCAGAGGAAAAACAGGATACGTTATCAGATTGGATATAAATTGAGAAGTGAGAAACCCCAAGTCAGTCTTAGAAACCCAACCGTGATATGCACTTTGCATATCACACAGTAAACATAAGTAAATTAAATTAAATTAAATACATGCACAAAAAACACTTCACAAGGCTTAAACATCCCCTTCATTTGTTACCACCAAATTAGAGTAATTGGGGCACAAATTCCAACTGAGGATGTTAGATGGGGGCGAATATTCTCCGGCGGCTGAGCCTTTCAGCTCCATTAACGAGCTCACAACAACGAGGAAAAAGAAGTGTAAGAACAAGAGAAGGTTCAGTGATGAACAGATCAAGTCATTGGAACTCATGTTTGAAAATGAAACAAGACTTGAGCCTCGAAAGAAGTTGCAGATGGCTAAAGAACTTGGGCTGCAGCCACGTCAGGTTGCTATATGGTTTCAAAATAAAAGAGCTAGATGGAAGTCCAAGCAGCTCGAGCAAGACTACAGCATACTTCAAGCCAATTACAATAACCTTGCTTCCAGGTTCGATGCTTTGAAGAAAGAAAAACAAGCCTTGGTTATTCAGGTACTAATTAATTATTACATATTGTATATGGAAGCAAATTAATTATATGAGATCTTAAGAAAATGTTTTGTTTCTGTGACAGTTGCAAAAGATGAATGAGTTGTTGCAAAATAAGCCAAGAGAGGATCAGGGCGGGCAAGTTGAAGCTGTGAACAGCATTGACAGTGAATTGGACAATGGAAACACCAACAAGTATGAATTAGAAGGGAAGCCAAGCTTGTCAGTTGAAATATCAGAACAAAGACTAGGTGTTTTGTCAGATGATGATAGCAGTATTAAGGCAGAGTATTTTGGACTTGAAGATGAGCCTAATCTTATGACTATGGTGGAACCTGCTGAGAGTTCAATGACATCACCTGAAGATTGGGGCAATTTTGAGTCTGATGGTCTCTTTGATCAATCAAGTAGTGAGTATCAGTGGTGGGATTTCTGGTCATGAATCAACAAAAGACATACGAGAATTTCAGTGAATGAAAATGAGGTGGGAGGAAAATTTCATTGAATTTGCATACTATTGAATTGAATCTTTGATCTTTGGTACGAATGCCAAAACCTGCCAATCTGTCAACAAACAAACAACCCCACTTCACAAAATCTGCTATGCAGTTGCTGTAATAACTGGGTTGGGCCAGGAATGAGATATTAGTTTAGAGAATTATTAGTTAGTTTACAATTCCATAGAAGTAGCTAGGAAGCCCTTCAAAGAACTCTTGTACATGCTGACTTTAATGGAAAACATCTGCTTGTAATTTGTTGGTGTGTTAAGAATAAGAGAGACTGATTCTGCAGCTGCACAAGTACCGTTTCACTCCCACAATTCAAGCTAGATCCTTGAAGAGTCTCCATTCGTGTTAAATACCCCTGTTCTAGCTGCCTAAATTTCAATTAGTTGATCCATTTTTTTTGTTTTTATCTCTTAATGGTTTGTATATTATTGTTTAGTTATGAGTTCCATACTTTGTGTGATCATAGACATGCACTATCATTCCTACCCCGCGCTCTCTATCCGTATACAACTCAAAAGAAAAAAAGAAACAGTAAACTCAAAACCCTATCCCCTTTGGGTGGCGGCAGGCGACATCCCCCTCTTCCCCACAAATTTTCCTTTTCCATTTTCTTCTAAATGAGTAGATCTGTTGGTAAAGATTGAAATTTTCTAGTATTTACTGCTATATCTCTTGCAGTTCTATTAATTATCTTGTATTAAATTAATTGTGTGTTTTTGTAAAAATTATATGTATAATGTGTGTATTATGTTGTTTCATTTCTAATTAGGGATATGTAGCCACTAACTTTGCAATTAGACTGAGGTAGAGAGACTAAGCGGCTCCCGTAATTTCTCATGTTCCTAAGTAATTTTTAGGTATGAATATGTATCTTTATTGATTACGAGAAACACATAATACATATTTTGTTTTATATTGTTAGATTTATCCTAATTAAGTTTGAATCTTAGGTGAAAATTCAAATATGTTATAGGTTCCGATCCTATGTGGATTATTCAATTACTCTAATTTGTGAGATGTCAACGTTAGAGCGATTATGATACGAATCAATCAATCACCCTTAATCTAAGCAGTTATAAATCAAAGTAAATACAACAATGCAGTAAATAAAATCAACACAATAATTTTGTTAACGAAGTGGAAAGCTCGTGTGAGTAAAAAATCAGTCCGGGTATCTAGGCTACCAGACAAAATCCACTATAACGAGAAAAACTCACAGTGATGGTATAAGTCTTATGACACCAACTCCGCCGACTTTAATACTTCTAGACTGTAATAACCGGAAGAACTCATCGAGCTCGCACCAAGCGGCCTTCTTCCGAACCTCTGAAGTCTCTAAGCGGATTAACTCTGCAAGCACGCAACGCTGGAACTCCGACTACCAATCTTCCTCATTGAGAACTCTGAAGGTTTAGGAAATTGGGTTAGGATTGTGTTTCTGTGTTAACGGTATATCAAAGAAGGATCTCACTAAAACAGAGAAGACAAGAATAATCAAAGTAGTCTTCAAGGTGGATTGTCAAGAAGGTTGAAACAAAAGGTTTGTAGGCTTTGAATAATATGTTTTCAACCGTTAAGAAGTTGGCTTTAATTTTGTTTATATAGGTAGGACAAATGTAAGGGTTTCATTGTGCAAAATTGGCTTAAAAACGTGTCCAAAATAACTCACTTTCGCACGGGCTTTCGAATGCCACAAGAACACGTGATGAACGCGCGCTGTTCCGCAAACTCATTCGAACGTAGTCTTGAATGCAGCTCGAACTCAAACACACTGGAAGATTTCGTTCGAACGGGAAGATGAATGTACTATGCACGAGAACTTTCTGCCAAGTTTTATTCGAACCCAAACACGAACGTGACACGAACGCCACCCGTTCGAACACAAGCACTAACACATATCTGACATCTTCATGCATAATCTGCCAAATACCAGTCCAATTGCTCCGAGATCTTTAAGACTCATTACAACTCAATTGAACTTATTTTGTTACGGACATTGCCAACAAATATGGAACTAACATTAGATATCTTAAATTTATATTCGAGTTTTTATAACCGTGTAAATATATTTATGTCACGTGTTTATATATGAATAAATTTTCATTTTCGCAAAAAAAAAAAACATGCACTATCAACCATTAAGTTGCTTAAATTAAATGAAAATTACAAGGAATAACATCAAATTTAGTAGCATGAAAAGCAAAGTTAAAATATCAACAACAAAAATTTGCTAAATTTTCTTATAATGAACTAAAAAATCCAACTTAGAAAAATATTGCAACTAAATTTTTATTTTTTTAGTTTTTTATTTTTTATTTCATATAAGGTTGCTAGAAATTAGAACAGAGGACAATTATGCAAAGAATTATGAAAATTCTCAATGAATGAAGACCTGATACTTGAGTGGACTTCATTTAATTCACAACACGTGCATTATAGATATTTCATATTTTAAGCATTGAACTACCTGCCACGTCGTCAACAATTCGAGCATTGTGGTTTCATGTCTGTAGATGTGTGGTCTGTATTACAAGCATATCTAACTAATTTAGATTTCACATTAAAAAACACCGTACAACTAAGTGATCGGGAGATAATATATCATGTTTCGGGTGTATAAAAGATTTGAGGGGAAATAATATTATATAATTTTTATGGATAAATTTATCATTTTGTACTAAATATCAATATATATTAATAATTAATTTATTAAATCAATAAAAATATAAATTGAAAATAATCTAAAAATTGAAAAATATTTTTTTAATTAAATTGTAATTTATTTATTCGATGTTATTTTAATTATCAATGTTATTCTAATCAATTATAATAATTATAAATATATTTATAATAAAATTATTATTAAATACAAATAATTTATTTATGATATTAATATATTTTTATAAATAATTATAAATATGAAAAATAAACAACTTAAATAAATAATATCATATTATTAGTATCAGGATTTAGGATCGGGATCGAGACCAGACCAGGGTCCCGGTCCCTGCTTCCGCCCGGGCATGACCCGGGTCCCGTTGCCGGTTCCGATCCTGGCTCCGGTCATAATTACTAGTACAAGGCCCGTACTTTGTGCGAGTTGAACATATATTTTAGGTATTAATCTTATAAATTCTTTGGATTTTGTCTGTTTTATAGTCTAAATGAGAAAATCGATTGACTTACACGTAATATTTATGCCTTATTCATTTGTACCTCACTTCTAAAAAAATATTTCTAATTCACCGTGTAAGAGCAAATAATCAGAGTTTACATCCTAAAACACAATAAATAATAAAAATTCATGAAATAAAAATACTTATAAAAAATAATTCAAAATAAAATAACAAATAACAATAGACCCGATGGGCGGCTACTATTTAGGTTTCTTATTTTGTAGGAGATTATATATATATATATTTTGTAATAAGTTTTTATTTTAATAATTTTTATTTTAATTTTATAATTCAAAAATAAAAGCATTTAATTGTAGAAATAAGTGCCACGTGTATATATATATATATATATATATATATATATATATATATATATATTTTAATAGAAGATTGTACTATATCTTCTTATTATAATAGATAATAAAAAATTGATTGTAGAGATTAGCTGTTAAATATGGCAATGGGTCGGGCCGAGCCCATCCAACAAAAAAAACACGAGCCAAGGAAAAGCCCGTCCTGAGCTCGGGCTCGGGATCAGACTTTTTTGGCCCGATTTTTTTCTTACAAAACTAGTAATAATCAAAATATTATATCGACTACACATGCTCAAAGCATACGAGACATCAAGTCGCGTACATATCAAGGCATACATGATTGATCCGACTGCAGAAGCGAATGGGATCCGACTCATGTTGTCTCTCTCATCTTGAGTTTTAGGACACATGTCCTTAGATAAAGTGACGCCATGTGACACTGGCAACAATCCTCTCTTAGACTGATCCATGTTGAATCTCTTCAACACTTTGTCAATGTATGTGCTCTGGGAGAGTCAAAGCAGCTTTCTAGATCTATCCCGGTAGATCTTTATTCCCAGAATAAAGGCTGTTTCTCCCAGATCTTTCATGGAGAAGCTTTCACCGATTGTAGCATGGGAATGTCATTGCCAATAAGCAATACATCATCTACGTAAATGACAATGAATGTTAGTGCGCTCCCACTAACCTTCTTATATACACAAGGATCATCCCCATTTTGAACGAAATCATATTCTTTTATGATCTCATCAAAACGCTGGTTCCAAGAACGCGATGCTTGCTTCAATCCATAAATGGATCGATTTAACTTGCAAACCTTGTTTGCATGTTTAGGTACGACAAAACTGTCAGACTGTTGCATATAAACATCCTCCAAAAGGTTTCCATTAAGGAAATCGGTTTTGACGTCTATCTGTTGGACAATTATGACCCATAGCGTCACTATTTGTAGATCATGGTGTTGTTGTACAAATTAACTATGTGACAAAGGAGATTGCACTCTTATCATTTGTGATTAGATCACCTAGATGTATAAATGATAGGAGGTCCCTATGATTTGTTCCTGGACGGAGAATGATATGAGACAGTATCAGTCTACGAAGGATAAATCATTAAACATCCATAGTCAGAGTATTATCGAGATTGGACATCGATAAACGTAAAAAGACTAGTATTACACTTGTGCGCGTTGTGAGGGCACAACGGCATAGTTCTCATATATTTGGGTATATGATACTCGTGCAAGTGTAATAGGAGGTTGTGTTTTACCGATAGTACGGGAAACAGCTTCGCTCTGGATAGACCCCTTCAGAATTCCATTGGTAGTATGACTATGTGTCTATGGAAGTCCAAAATCATGGTAGGTGTATTTGGTCTTAACCTGAGACTTGCACCGCTAATACTTGCGACAATCAATATACTTTGGTTGAGGTCGTCCAGGGCTTTAACAGGTTCTGTGTACGCCAATACTGGGTATATTGAGAATCGTAGTATGTTGGGTGTGATGTCAAGACGGAAGTGTCACTCCAGTCATATGGAGATGATGGTCACGTAGGATACGGGACTGGTTCTCTTAAATACTGCAGCTATCGGGATAAAATGACAAGGTAAGTTTATCCAATTATAGAGACTAGTCACCAGACATCCGACATGTGCTTCGTACGGGGCATACACAATTCCAGCCCCAGGCCTAGCACGTGATCATCCGATACTGGACATAAATACGCAATACTACGATATACTACGCTTGATACAGATCCTTAATTCATGTAAGGATATTTCCGGAGAATTGGGTAGGCATGGCGCTTTGCTAGAGGCCAATCTTGTCTTGTAAATCGGTATAAACGTAGTACGAGGTACTTACGTGTTCGGATAGTCCGACAACCGAATTTACTGCCAACATATCCGGGGATCTCATGGGTCGCTTCCCAAAGATTCACCGATGACGTATAACTCGCACTCTAAATTAATCTGGGATTAATTAGAAGAGAGAGAAAATTAATCTGGGATTAATTGCGGAGATATTTTATCTGGGATAAAATATCAATAAAAGAGAGATAACGATTAATTTGGAATTAATCGGTAAATTGATATATTTGATATATTAAACGATATTAGATTTCGACGCGGAATTAAAATTAGATTTTAATTCGGGCGAACGAATTAAATTCGTTAGCGATGTGAATAGTGATTTCGCTAGGCGTAATCATTTAATTACGACGCAACAAAAAATTCGTTAATTTGGAATTAGCGAACCCGAGCCCGAGATTATTTACGAGCGCATTCGCATTTCGAATTCGAGTGCGGTACGTCAAATCAAGCGTCAAATCGCTAGTCGCATCAAGCGTCAAATCACAAGTCACTTTGAGTGATGTGACTTGACAACTTGATGGATTGGTTGATGGAGGTTGGTGTGGCTTTATTATTTGACTTTTGTAAAGTCAAATTTGTGGTAAATCATTTTATGATTTTTGGAAAATATATAAGCGGATTTTATACACAAAATACCAACAATTCAACACATATCTCTCTTCATTTTTCTCCATATTCTCACGCCCAAACCAGTAGCATTTTTCTTCTGTTTTGCCGAGCAGTGAGGGAAGCTTGGAGTGGGATTTTGTGGCAAAATCTCAAGTGCTAGCACACTTACGAGACATGCGAAGGTGATAGGGAAGTTCACCCATGAGCCGGGAACCATTTGACAAAGCTTGGAGCTTGACGAAGGACCAAATCGAAGGCCAAACCAGTGAGCTTGGACTGCTACTACCGTGACAGTGAACAGAAGGCAGAATCTGATTTTTGTTGCCTCCGCGTCGCTCAACCGATCGATGTGAGTATTCCGCAACTTCTTCGATGTGTATTCGCACTTGATTCATGCTTATTATTGATATTGTGACCTTAATAGAAACCAACAATGGTATCAGAGCAAGGTTTGAGCATGAAAAAAGTTTAGGGCTTAAAATTTGGGCAAAAATGTGTTTGAGCATGATTAATGAAATTGGATGATTTAGTATGCTTAAAGTATGTTTAATTTGTTTTGATTATATCAATTTGTAGAAATTGTGTTTGGAACAAATTTCCCCAATTATCATGGCTTGGCCGAATTGATGAATAGCCCTAAATGTCTTGGTTTTTTGATTTTGATTCATTGGATGAGTTGGAAATCAATTGGGGATATTGATTTAATGTTGAATTGAATTGAATTGGATTGAATTTGATTTGGGCATGAATTTTCCCCTTGGCCGAGAGTTGTAGCATATGTGATATGGGTTTGATTTTAATCAATTTGTGTTGGACACTAATTGATATAGATGAGCATGATTAATTAGCCTAATTTGTGTTTTGGAAATAATGATTTGGGTGATTAATTATGTTAATACACTTTGGTAATTAAATTGGAAAATTGGATTTTTTGTGATTTAATTATAATTGGGCCTTAAAATTGGATTTGGGCTTGTTGTGTTGTAATTGGGCTTGTTGGGCTTTGTTGTACAAAGTTGGATTTAGGCAAAATTGGTTGGATCCAATTAGGCCCAAAACCGCATCCATAAATCCCAAATGCGACTTAATGGACCTTTAAAGTTTAATTGGGCCTAATGGGCCAAGATTGATTTCTAGGCTTATGGGGTAATTCCCGGATTGGATTTTGGTTATTCGGTTTGACCCAAGTTGACCAAAAGCCCACGCCTTAAGAAATTAATTAAAAGCTCATTGGACTTTAATTAAATTGACGTTGGACGTTAATCGGGCTTTGAGACCTGTAGCGATTAAATTTGGAATTTAAGTCGTAAAAGTTCATTAATAAAGTGTAGTGTTTAATTTAGAATTAAATAGCGAATTAGAATTGAATGCATATTAAATTGGATTTAATGATGTAGTTTAATTTAATTCGAGAATTCGTACTTTGAGTACTTATTCGCAAAACGAGTTTGACTCGAACAAAATCAAATCGTTGTTTGAACATTGGATGATCACTAATTATCTGATTAATTAATTTGATTAGATTGATTGATAACATGCTTGTGTGAATACATGGTTGCGATGCATGAATAATGTATATCAAATGGATATTAGATGGGTGGGACAATTTTAGAAATTGTTGTAATAAATTGATTTATTAATTGGACCTGCGTGTCCAGCCTTATTACCTCTATATTCTTTGTATTCTCTTCTCACCTATTCCCATCAATGTAAATGAGGTTTCTTTAGAAGTGTAGTGTAACGGGTAGAAGTAATACTTGTGCTAGCGGGAGAGAGAAATGGAGAGATTTGATCTAGGATCAATGCGTAAAGTATCTATCCGCATATCATTATTATTTATTTATATGCGCTTTATTATGTGTTTAGAATGCATGTTTAAGGGTGTATGATGATGAGACCTTAACAAAGATAATAAATTGGTTGCCAATTTGCACGCGAAAAACCCTCAAACAATATTAAGCGTTTTTCCTTCCATTGAGTGATTCTTACTCAAGATCTAAGACAACATTGGCTTGTTGGCCAAAGTCAAGGTCTTTGTCCGTCGAGGATGTGTTTGAATCACGAAGGCTTTGTTCCATATCAGTGTCTTGTCCAAGTTGTGGTTTTTTGGCCAAAGTCAAGACCACTTCTTGTCCATCGACATTGATTACGAAGCTTTCCATGGTTAATGGGTCGCGTTTGACTGGGATTACTAAGTTTGTTGTGCCAAAGCCAAGGCTTAGTTGATTCAGAGGAAAATGGTTAGGTAATACATTGGATGTATTGGCATATATAAGATATATGTTTCGGACTTGGATGTCCCCCTACCGGATCTAGGAATTGGATTGGATCCAATCGATCTTAGAGATCTACCTAGTTAATTATCATACAATTTGTTGGCCAAAGTCAAGATTGTGTGATATTTAACGGGATCCTAGCCCACTAGGAAACACAGTTTCCCGAGTACTCGACAGAGGGTTAGAGGCTCGCTGAAAAATAGTGGGAGGCAAGAATTGAATTTGCAATATTCGTTCAATTACTCGCCATACGCGCTTAACAAATATCATTCGTCAAATAAATTAATTGTTAGTTGGACTAATATTTAAATTGTTGTTTTAATAAATAGTTGGATTATATTCAAACTATTCATTTACAGTTGATTTTATAATTGGATTATAGTAATCAATATAATTGATTTTAATCTATTAAAATTATAGTTGATTAAATAGTTGGACTATTGTAATCATTATAATAAATAGTACCTTAATCGTTGATTAAATAGTTGGACTATTAAAATCAAGATAAAATTGAAAGATTGACATTTAAAACATAATCCTAGGGAAAATGTATTTAAATGGTTTAATTTCAAATTGGGAATAATTTCAGGATGGTCGTGGAAAAATAATAAGTTACTTTATTTGATAAAATAACATATTATGCCTAAGCCCGGAGTTAAGCAAATAGTAGAGCATAATCTTTGGAAGATTTATGTGATGATAACTTTAGTGCTTAATCCATTAAGCTTGTCACAGTAGACTCCTTAATTTCTTTATCAGAACTAAGGGTTAGATCCTTAAAGTATGATACTGAAATTGAAGGATCTTCATAAATCTATACTTAGGTTTTAGAAGTACAGAATTGCAATAAATAACTCTTGGAGAGTTAATGACTATTCTCAAGGAGACAAAGTCAAACTTTGCAATTAGGCAAGTAGCGCAAGGCACCTTACTTCGATATTCTAGAAACCCGAGGCTTGGCCAAAGGCTACTGGAATGTGAAAAAAGGCAAAGGCAAAATCATTATAGTCTTCTGGGAAGATAAAAGACATATCCCAAAATGTCTGCCTAAATGTGGCAAACGGGATCGCGGAAGCATGACTGCCGTTTGGACAAAGCAGACATGAAGGATTTGAAGACGAGCATGGCTCTGACTTCAAATATGTTTGTCAAAATTATGTTCACTACTAGTATTAAAATTAGATTTTAAATAATTAGTGTGGTACATAAATTTATAATGTTCAGAATCTGTTTTGAACATGATACTGACTTCAATTGAGATAAATCTGCGGATTGGAAACGGGACAAAAGTCACTGTTTTTACCATAGATACCTAAGTTTAGGAACTACCCTCAGGTATGTACCTAAATTGGGAAACTGTTATAATGTAACTAGTTTGACTAGATACATTATCTTTATATCAGTGTTTAACCCCTGCGGGTGAACCTTTATATTCTAGAACACTAAAGTGTTTTATATATAAAGATGATATTGAGATAAAACATTAGATGTGAATAACATAATTTATATTTTGAATATAAATAAATCTCAAATGTATAAATGACAAACAAATAGCTCGAACTGATTTGATCAGAAGAAACTAATTTGTGGCATTGTTGTCTGAGACACAATCAAACAAGAATCGTATATCCACACTTTTGAAGAGTGGATACTAGGACTGTTTTGATTCCAATCAAATAAAGTCTACGAATCTAGTTTATTGGGCAATGTGCCTATAACACATTTACTTGGTAAAAGTGTAAATGTCACCGATTTGTTAGCCATAGTTCATAGTGAAGCAAGTGGGCCCATTTCTAGCTAGGCTAGATGTGGATATGAATATTTCGTGACCTATACGGATGTGGCATCGCGTAATGGTTATGTGTTTCTTTTGAAGAACACAAATCAGAAACTTTTAAGTTTCGACACTAAATAGACAAACAGATCAGCTAAAGTATTAAATCGTCATGGTAAGACCGTAATGAAAATACTTAAGCAATAAGTTTCTAATATACTTGAAAGAGTAAAGTATTCTTTCAAATGAGGACTCCTCCCGGAACACGTCAGTTTGACGGTGTGTCCGTACTGAGTAACCGAATTTTGTTGGACATGATAAGGTTAATCATGAGTCGCTCTGAGCTACCATTTCCTTCAACGGATAAGCTTTAAACAGTGCAAGAACTTATTTAGAATAAGATTCCATTAAAATCTGTTTGATAGATTTCATATTAGATATGAACGGGAAAGAAACCAGGTTTCACATTCCTGAATATTTGGGTATGCTAGGCATATGTTTGGATGATACCAAACTAAAACCCAAATTGGATAAGTGCCAATTGTAGGTTATCCTAGGGATGTTGGATAATATGACCCATAGCGTCACTATTTGTACAGATCACGGTGTTGTTGTACAAATTAACTATGTGACAAGGAAATTGCACTCTCATCATTTGTGATTAGATCACCATAGATGTATAAATGAAGAGAGGTCCATATGATTAGTTCCTGGATTGAGATGATATGAGACAGTATCAGTCCACGAAGGATTATCATTAAATATCCCTAGCCGGAGTATTATCGAGACAGGACATCGATAATGCGGAATAGGCTAGTATTGCACTTGTGCGCATTGTGAGGGCACGCACGACATAGTTCTCATATATTTAAGTATTGGATACTTATGCAAGTGCGATAGGAGGTTGTGTTTCACCGATGGTACGGGAAACAGCTTCGCTCTGGATAGACCCCTCGGAATCCCATTGGTATTAGACTATGTGTCTATGAGAGTCCGACATCAGGGTAGGTGTATTTGGTCTTAACCTGAGACTTGCACCGCTAATACTTACGATAATCGGTAGACTTTGGTCTTGGTGGTACAGGGCTTTAACCGGTTCTGCGTACACCACTTCTGGGTTTATCAGAGAGTCGTAGTGTATTGGGTGTGATGTCAAGACGGAAGTATCACTTCAGTCATAGTGGAGATGATGTCACGCAGGATACGGTACTAGTGCTCTTGAGTTATGCGCATCCCTCATGATATTATGACCAGGTCATGAATATCTGATTATAGAGACTAGTTACCAGACATCCGACATGTGCTTCGGACGGGGCAGACACTTATCCAGCCCCAGCCTAGCACGTGACTCCCGATACTGGGCCGATATACACAATACTACGGTATACTACGCTTGATACAGATCTATATATTCCTGTAAGAATATTTCTGGAGAGGAATTGGGTAGGCATGACGCTTTGCTAGAAGCAACCTTGTCTTGTAAATCGGTATAACGTAGTACGAGGTTACTTACGTGTTCGGATAGTCCAACGACCGTATTTACTGCCAATATACGGAGATCTCATGGGTCGCTTCCTGAAGATTCACCGATGACGTATGACTCGCACTTTAATTAATCTGGGATTAATTGGAAGAGAGAGAAAATTAATCTGGGATTAATTCGATGAGAGAGAAAATTAATCTGGGATTAATTACAGAGATATTTTATCTCGGATAAAATATCGTTAAAGAGAGAGAACGATTAATTTGGAATTAATCGGTAAAAATTAATATATTCGATATATTAATCGAAATTAGATTTCGACGCGGAATTGAAATTGGATTTTAATTCGGGCGAACGAATTAATTCGTTAGCGACGTGAATAATGATTTCGCTAGGCGTAATCATTTAATTACGACGCGACGGAAAATTCGTTAATTTGGAATTAGCGAACCCGAGCCCGAGAGTGATTGCGAGCGCATTCGCAATTTCGAATTCGAGCGCGGCACACAAGTCACATCAAGCGTCAAATCGTTAGTCACATCATGCGTCAAATCAATTGTCACTTTGAGTGATGTGACTTGACAACATGTCACTTTATTAAAGTGATGTGATGTGACTTAAAGTAAAAGTAGAAGTGATGGGTGAAAAGTTGATTGAAAGCTTTTGCTTTTTGCTTTTGACTTTTTAATAAAAGTTTTGTATATCTTTTATTTACTTACTTGGTAAATAAAATAAAAGAAAGGTAATACAAAAAGGCATCACTTTTTCTCTCTCTTGTTTTAACATTCACGTTTTTGGCAAAATGGAGCCAAAATGGTTTCTCTCTTCTCACGGTCTCCTTGACCGATTTTCTTCTTCATTTTTTCTGGTTTTTCACACAAAATGGAGAAGCTTTTGATCTTGTAGCAAGATCTAAGTGCTAGCACACTCATGGAGGAATACAAAGGTGATAGGGAAGTGAGTTTGTGAGCTTGGAAAGCTTGAAGCTTGGAGCTTCAATGGTGTCTCCCATGGCCGAACCTTGAAGAAGTCGAACCAGTCACCACCATGCAGCCCCTCACACGCGCAGCTTACTGCCGAGCAAGGGAGAGCAGTTCGGACTTCATCCTTGTTGCATCTCTACCGATCAATATGAGTTATTCCACACCTCCTTTGATATGTATTCAACTCGTTTATGCATGATTTATGATCCTTGGGACTTGATTGAAACTCAACAAGGGATACCATAAGTATTGTACTTATACATCTCACAAGAGAACAATTAGATTGTTGCTCACCATGCGGTTTTCCTAAGAGGAATACCGATATGCAGTGGTAAGTGGGAGGATAGTAAAACTCGATGAAAAAATCGGAGTAATACTGTTCAAGGCACCGAATCTTAATGGAACACAAATAGTTCATCAAGGATGATACTATAATATTAATCTTCGAATACACAAGAACCGCGTAGGTCGGAGAGAGTCAGAAAACAACCTGGGGTATGGGTTTCTGATCTCACCTCCTAAAGATGTCTATCTTTTGAGGTATACCAACTGACTACGTATGAGGAAGTGATACAAGGTATCGACTCCCTATCATGACAAAGTGTCATGAGTCCGAAATGGATTCCATGTATATCAACAAGTTTGGACACTAGTTGATGTACCGTAAGGCATTATGCCTATTGGTACTATATAAGTCTTCAAGGAAGACATACATGGATGGCAACATACCAACGATAAAGCTAGGCTTTTAGCGAAAAGGTATCGTTATCAACATTGTGTTGATTACGATTCACCTTTTACCTGTTGCCACGGTAAATCCATTTGGATAATGCTTGCTAAAGCTGCATGTTTCATTTATGAAATATGGCAGCTGAACTGCAAAATCGTTTTCCTGAAAAGGAAACCTTTCAGAGGATGTTTATAACATCCTGTCGGTTTTGTCGTACCAAAACTAGCAAACGAGGTTTGCAAGTTATTCGATCCATGTTTGGATTGAAGCAAGCATTAAGTTCTTGGAATTTCCGTTTTGATGTAATTATAAATAGTTTATGATTTAATTCAAAACGTAATGATTCTTGTGTATATAAAGAGGTTAGTGGGAGAGCACTGACAATAATGTCCTATAAATAATGATAATACGTCATTTCTTGGAAATGATATTCCCATAATAATAAAATAACTATCGGCGAAAGCTTGGCTTTCGAAAAACTCTATGTGGAATCGTACATTGAAAAATGTACACTACCTGGTGTCGCATACGCTTTGAGCATATGGAGTCACAATCAGGCCAATCCGAGTGACAGTCACTGGATTGAAGTTAAGAACATCCGTTAGTATCTGAGAGATCTAAGGATGCTGTCTTAGTCTATGGAGATGGAGAACTTGAAGTGACTGGGATCACTATAGCAAGTTTCCTAAACCGATAAAATGACTATAAGTCGCAAACGGTACTACAAAGTTTGAATAACGGAACAGTGAGCTGGAAATCTTCCAAGCAAGATATTGTTACCGAATAAACAATAAATGCGGGTTAATTGCAGCAACTGAGGCGGCAATAGAAGTCATTTGGGTCGATAACAAATTTAATTAGATTAGATATAATTCTGTTATTAGCTAAGCTAGGCTTGAGCACAGGCTAAAGAATTAATGGTCTCATCAACGATCCAGATACATACTTCGATATTCATCTGATTCATTCGGATCATACATCGCGGCGATGTGATGATCGAATAAATCGCATCAGACGATAATCATGCAAATCGCTGACGAAAGCTTTTCTCAGCAGTTTGAGCCAACCGTACATAGTTCGGGTGTTATGCACTCGAGTGACTGGCTATAGGCCAAGTGGGAGATTGTTGGACAATTATGACCCATAGCGTCACTATTTGTACAGATCATGGTGTTGTTGTACAAATTAACTATGCGACAAAGGAGATTGCACTCTTATCATTTGTGATTAGATCACCTAGATGTATAAATGATAGGAGGTCCCTATGATTTGTTCCTGGACGGAGAATGATATGAGACAATATCAGTCCACGAATGATAAATCATTAAACATCCCTAGTCAGAGTATTATCGAGATTGGACATCGATAAATACGTAAAAGACTAGTATTACACTTGTGCGCGTTGTGAGGGCACAACATCATAGTTCTCATATATTTGGGTATATGATACTCATGCAAGTGTAATAGGAGGTTGTGTTTTACCGATAGTACGGGAAACAGCTTCGCTCTGGATAGACCCCCTCGGAATTCCATTGGTAGTATGACTATGTGTCTATGGAAGTCTGAAATCAGGGTAGGTGTATTTGGTCTTAACCTGAGACTTGCACCGCTAATACTTGCGACAATCAATATACTTTGGTTGAGGTCGTCCAGGGCTTTAACATGTTATGTGTACGCCAATACTGGGTATATTGAGAATCGTAGTGTGTTGGGTGTGATGTCAAGACAGAAGTGTCACTCTAGTCATATGGAGATGATGGTCACGTAGGATACGAGACTGGTTCTCTTAAATGCTGCAGCTATCGGGATAAAATGACAAGGTCAGATTTATCCGATTATAGAGATTAGTCACCAGACATTCGACATGTGCTTCGTATGGGGCAGACACAATTCCAGCCCCAGGCCTAGCACGTGATCATCCGATACTGGACATAAATACGCAATACTACGGTATACTATGCTTGATACAGATCCTTAATTCCTGTAAGGATATTTCCGGAGAATTGGGTAGGCATGACGCTTTGCTAGAGGTCAACCTTGTTTTGTAAATCGGTATAAACGTAGTACGAGGTACTTACTTGTTCAGATAGTCCGACGACCGAATTTACTGCCAACATATCGGGGATCTCATGGGTCGCTTCCCAAAGATTCACCGATGATGTATAACTCGCACTCTAAATTAATCTGGGATTAATTAGAAGAGAGAGAAAATCAATCTGGGATTAATTACGGAGATATTTTATCTGGGATAAAATATCAATAAAAAGAGAGATAACGATTAATTTGGAATTAATCGGTAAATTGATATATTTGATATATTAAACGAAATTGGATTTCGACGCGGAATTAAAATTAGATTTTAATTCGGGCGAACGAATTAATTTAGAATTAATTCGTTAGCGACGTGAATAGTGATTTCGCTAGGCGTAATCATTTAATTACGACGCAACGGAAAATTCTTTAATTTGGAATTAGCGAACTCGAGCCGAGATTATTTGCGAGCACATTCGCATTTCGAATTCGAGTGCGACACATCAAATCAAGCGTCAAATCGCTAGTCGCATCAAACGTCAAATCACAAGTCACTTTGAGTGATGTGACTTGACAACTTGATGGATTGGTTGATGGAGGTTGGTGTGGCTTTATTGTTTGACTTTTGTAAAGCCAAATTTGTGGTAAATCATTTTATGATTTTTGGAAAATATATAAGTGGATTTTATACACAAAATACCAACAATTCAACACATTTCTCTATTCCACTTTCTCCCTCTTCTCACGCCCAAACCAGTAGCATTTTTCTTATGTTTTGTCGAGCAGTGAGGGAAGCTTGGAGTGTGATTTTGTGGCAAAATCTCAAGTGCTAGCACACTTACGAGACATGCGAAGGTGATAGGGAAGTCCACCCATGAGCCGGGAACCATTCGACAAAGCTTGGAGCTTGACGAAGGACCAAATCGAAGGCCAAACCAGTGAGCTTGGACTGCTACTGCCGTGACAGTGAACAGAAGGCTGAATATGATTTTTATTGCCTCCGCGTCGCTCAACCGATCGATGTGAGTATTCCGTAACTTCTTCGATGTGTATTCGCACTTGATTCATGCTTATTATTGATCTTGGGACCTTAATAGAAACCAACACTATCTGCAATATTTCATAATCAAAATATGCAGTAATAGCAAACATTATCCGAATGGATTTAATCATGGCAACATGTGAAAAAGTTTCGTTGTAATCGACATCATGTCATTGACGATACCCTTTCGCTACAAGCCTAGCTTTGTACGTTTTTATGTTGCCATCCATGTCGGTCTTCTTCTTGAAGACCCATTTGCAACCAATAGGCTTTACGCCTTCTGGTGCATCAACCAGTGTCCAAACTTGGTTGGTGTACATGGAATCCATTTCGGACTTCATGGCATCTTGCCATAAAGCGGAGTCGATATCTTGTATCGCTTCCTCATACGTAGCCGGCTCATTATCCTCAATAAGATTAATATCTACGTGAGGTGAGATCAGAAACCCATACCTCTCAGGTTGTTTTCTGACTCTCTCCGACCTACGCGGTTCTTGTGTATTAGAAGATTGTGGTACAGTCTCATCCCTGATGAACTGTTCGTGTTCCGTTAAGGAATCGGTGCCAGGAATAGTATCACTCCGATTTTCATCGAGTTCTACTTTCCTCCCACTTACCACTGCATTTAGGAATTCCTTTTCGAGGAAAACCGCATGTAGAGCAACAAATACTTTGTTCTCTTGGGTTATAGTTTGGTACTATCCAAACGTTTAACGTATGCCCAGCATCCCCAAATCTTCAGGAATGAGAAACCCGATTTCTTTCCTGTCCATATTTCATATGGAGTCTGTTGAACAGACTTTGACGGAACCTTATTCAAAATAAGTATTGCACTGTTCAATGCATATCCCCAGAAGGAAATTAGTAGCTCAGTGCGACTTATCATAGACCTTACCATGTCTAACAAAGTTCGGTTTCTCCGTTCGGACACACCGTTTAATTGAGGAGTTCCGGGAGGAGTCTACTGTGAAAGAATACTATAGGACACAGAAATCGGTGACGCTGTCCCGGGCTCATGGCCCGGTCGGGAGTACAGAGTAGCCCGCGGGGGACTTAACCGGAGATATAAAATGGAGTCGTCACCTAGTGTGAACTGGGAAATGATTTAAGGCCACACTCACCCCTCACAAGGGAAGACCTCAAACCGTTGGGTTCGGAATGGTCCCTTACTTATGCCTCTTGTAATGAACGGATTTAAGTGATAATATAACCAAGTCTTCGCAACATACATACGCAAGAATAACCTACATCTAAATTTGCATACAACCTATATCTAAGTTTGCATGCATAAAAGTAAGTGAAATAAAGGCAAGCACACAATCTCTTGAACACATTAAATAGATAAATGCGGAAATATAAATAGATGATAATTGTCTAAGCGTAAATAATGAAATGATATTATTAATCATATAGTGCAAAAGAAATGATCAAAGAAGCAAGCATGCATGAAATGTGACGAAAAGAAGTCTGTGCACTGTATGTGCATTCGTGAAGCGATTGAAACGCGTTCGAACGGTAAACAGAATGTTCGCGTTCATATAGCATTCGAAAACGCGTTCGAACGGGACAAGGTCTGATGCATGATAAAATAGAATACGTGTGCGTTTGAGTAGTGTTCTGAAACGCGTTCAAACGTAATGTAATAGAATATCCGCGTTCGTATAGCGTTTGGAAACGCTTCGAACGGGGTAACACCTGATGCATGATAAAACAAAATAGGTGCACGTTCGCAAACGCGTTCGAACGGAATGAGGCAGAATGTATACGATCGTGTAGCGTTCGGAAACACGTTCGAACGAGATTACCAAAATGACATTTGAAATGACACAAACACATGCATGGATAAACAAATACATAATGTAGGACCTCGTATGCTCGATTGAACATATTTCACATTCAATCGAGTGTACTTCGTCCGGCACGGCAAAACATCGTGGTAAAGGTAGCCTTTAGGCATTTCCTTCGAATGAAGGACCTTTAACCCACCCTAGTTAGCCATGCGCCTTAGACTACAATGCATGAATAAACAAAGAGATAATATGCGAAAAATAAATAACGAAATAATAAAAGGGCCGGCAAAATATCGTGGTAAGGTAGCCTTTTAGACTTTTTCTCTCAATAGAGACCTTTAAACCAACATAATTAGCCCATACGCATCAAGTAACAATGCATAGAAGATGAATAAAGCAATAATATGAGACCTTGTATACTCGATTGAACATATTTCACATTCAATCGAGTGTACCTCGTCCGACGCGGCAAAATATCGTGGCAAAGGTAGCCTTTAGGCATTTCCCTCGAATAGAAGACCTTTAATCCACCCTAGTTAGCCCATGCACATTAGATTAACAATACAGAAAAAAAAACACATAGAAAGTAGATAGCGGAACAATGAACACAAAAATGCCTGAGACATGATAAAAGAATCTGTCTAGAATGCCCACATTTGTGTAGCGTTCGGAAACACGTTCGAACGGGGGCGAGGCAGAATGTGTGCGTTCGAGTAGCGTTCGGGAACGCGTTCGAATGGGATGGCGAAAGTGGCATCCATAATGCAGTAAACACATGTGAGAATATTTCCCCAAGTGGTACGTGGAGTTGTATCCCAAGTACAGACTGCACTACCGTCCATTCAGATTTGGCTACAGAATTTATGTATGGGTTTCCATCCGATATACCATGAGAGGCAACATTCAAGCGTTAACACAATAAAATCATAAAAATGGACATGAAGAATGATATTGCATATAACAACACATAAACAAAGAAAGAAACATGCGAATGATAAAGAGCTAATAATATGAAATAAATGTGCGATAAATAGATAAGGGAACGTTAAAGAAAGATGTGACCAAGAATTTGGTCATCTTTGATATAGGACCTCGCACACCCGGTTGGATATATTTCATGTCCAACCGCGCGTGCCGCATCCAAACTACAAAAAAAAAGTAATAGAAGGTGCCCTCAGGTCTTACCTTTTAAGTCGCTCCTCGGAAGTGCGTCACGTCGTTGCCGGAAGGGTTACTGCTCTGCTCTGCCACTTTTCTGGTTTTCTGGTCCACTATTTTCCTTCACCGTTCTGCTATTTTTTGCTATGCTCCGCTTTCTCAGTATTTCCTCGCTGTTTTTAGCTATTCATTTGCCGCTGTTTTTTCCGTTGTCTTTGCTACTATTTGGTAGTTATTTTTAGGACTGGTTTTGATGATTTTGGGACTGTTTTAAGGACGTTTTTAGGGGTAGTTTTCGATGATGTAGTGGACTGTTTTGGGCTGCAGTTTTCGGTAATGTAGGGGGCTGTTTTGGGTGTGATTTTCGGTAATATAGGGGCTATTTTGGGGGTAATTTTTGGTGGTGCAAGGGCTGGTTCTTGTTGTAATTTTTGGTGATGCAAGGGTTGGTTCTTGTTGTTGTGTTTACGTGAATGAGCTCTAGAGAGATGAGTGAATGTCTAAGAGAGGAGAGGGTTTGGTTTAAGCATCCTTTTATAATGGTGAGCTAGGGCTTATTGGTTTTGGTGCATGGGTTAAAAAAGGGAATCAAATCAAGTAAATATGGGGTGTATTTAATTTAATTATTTAAGGGAGTGATCTTGTGTATTTTTGGTGGGGGAATATCTTTAAATTGGTAGGTGATTTATTTAGATTGGTTTTAAATTGAATTGTTTTATTTAATTTAGGAAGAGGGATTTGATTTGATTTGATTTAATTTGATTGGATTTAATTTGATTAGATGAATATTATTTTGATTTAAATTGGATTTGATTTAATTTGTGACATGTATTTTAAGTGTTTTAATTATTTTTGGATTGGGCTTGTTGGCTAAATGGGCTTTGGATGGGCTTGGCCGTGTGGCTAGCAGTAAAACAGAAATACCGATGGTCGTTCGAATGCTTATTCGGACACTACACGAACGCCCACAATCTGTTCGCTGTTCGAACGTGTTTCCGAACGTGGCATGAACGCACATGCAGTGAATAGGTGAATCAAATCTGATGACGTACTTATCTTGAATTTCCCCTTCCGACGTCCGTTCCCGCAACTTCCGTAACGTATCGGGTAGTGCCTCCAAGTGAGGCTCATCATCGGGCTTTCATGCAAAAATGAAAGTGTCTACAAATACCATACTCTTTCAAGTAATCGAGAAACTCATTGCTCAAGTATTCTCCACCACGGCCCGACCGTAATGTTTTAATACTGTTTTTATACTTCGTGTCGAAACTCTTTGAATTTCTAAAAAGTTTCCGACTTGTGTCTCATAATATACACATAACTATAACATGATGCATCATCCGTAAAGGTTACGAAGTATTCATATCCACCTCTAGCCTGGCTAGACATGGGCCCACATACGTCACTATGAACGAGGGCTAACAGTTCGGTGGCACATGCACCATTACCGCTAAAAGGTGTTTTAGGCATTTTACCTAATAAACAAGATTCGCAGACGTCATATGAATTTTTGGATCAAATCCGTTCAAGTACCCTCTATTCGAAAGTGTGGATATGCGAGTCTTGTTAATGTGTCCTAGACGACAATGCCACATATAAGTTTCATCTGCGTTACTTAATTTAAGCCTTTTGTTTGTTACGTTATATGTTTGAGATTGATTTATATTCAAAATAAAGACCATTATGTTGGACAATTATGACCCATAGCGTCACTATTTGTACAGATCATAGTGTTGTTGTACAAATTAACTATGTGACAAAAGAGATTGCACTCTTATCATTTGTGATTAGATCACCTAGATATATAAATGATAGGAGGTCCCTATGATTTGTTCCTGGACGGAGAATGATATGAGACAATATCAGTCCACGAAGGATAAATCATTAAATATCCCTAATCAGAGTATTATCGAGATTGGACATCGATAAATACGTAAAAGACTAGTATTACACTTGTGCGCGTTGTGAGGGCACAACGACATAGTTCTCATATATTTGGGTATATGATACTCATGCAAGTGTAATAGGAGGTTGTGTTTTACCGATGGTACGGGAAACAGCTTCGCTCTGGATAGACCCCCTCAGAATTCCATTGGTAGTATGACTATGTGTCTATGGAAGTCCGAAATCAGGGTAGGTGTATTTGGTCTTAACCTGAGACTTGCACCGCTAATACTTGCGACAATCAATATACTTTGGTTGAGGTCATCCAAGGCTTTAACAGGTTCTGTGTACGCCAATACTGGGTATATTGAGAATCGTAGTGTGTTGGGTGTGATGTCAAGACGGAAGTGTCACTCCAGTCATATGGAGATGATGGTCACGTATGATACGGGACTGGTTCTCTTAAATGCTGCAGCTATCGGGATAAAATGACAAGGTCATGTTTATCCGATTATAGAGACTAGTTACCAGACATCCGACATGTGCTTCGTACGGGGCAGACACAATTCCAACCCCAGGCCTAGCACGTGATCATCCGATACTGGACATAAATACGCAATAATACGGTATACTACGCTTGATACAGATCCTTTATTCCTGTAAGGATATTTCCGGAGAATTGGGTAGGCATGGCGTTTTGCTAGAGGCCAACCTTGTCTTGTAAATTGGTATAAACGTAGTACGAGGTACTTACATGTTCAGATAGTTCGACGACCGAATTTACTGCCAATATATCCGGGGATCTCATGGGTCGCTTCCCAAAGATTCACCGATGACGTATAACTCGCACTCTAAATTAATCTGGGATTAATTAGAAGAGAGAGAAAATTAATCTGGATTAATTGCTGAGATATTTTATCTGGGATAAAATATCAATTAAAGAGAGATAACGATTAATTTGGAATTAATCGATTAATTAATATATTTGATATATTAAACGAAATTGGATTTCGACGCGGAATTAAAATTCGGGCGAATGAATTAATTTAGAATTAATTCGTTAGCGACGTGAATAGTGATTTCGCTAGGCGTAATCATTTAATTACGACGCAACGGAAAATTCGTTAATTTGGAATTAGCGAACCCGAGCCCGAGATTATTTACGAGCGCATTCACATTTCGAATTCGAGTGCGGCACGTCAAATCAAGCGTCAAATCATTAGTCGCATCAAGCGTCAAATAAAATGTCACTTTGAGTGATGTGACAACTTGTCACTTGATTTGATTGATTGATGGAAGTTGATGGCTAGCATTTAATGCTATTTTGGAGCCAAAAATTGTGTTGACTTTTGTAAGGCTTTTACACAAATTTGGTATATGTTTATTTTTGATTTTGGAAATCAAATTAACCTTATACACAACTTCTCTCCTTCTCTCTGTTTCTTATCTCTCTCACGCCCAAACCAGTGGGTTTTTTCTTCTGTTTTTGCCGAGCAGTGAAGGAAGCAAAGAGTGTGATTTTGTGGCAAAATCACAAGTGCTAGCACACTTACGAGACATGCGAAGGTGATAGGGAAGTCCACCCATGAGCCGGGAACCATTCGACGAAGCTTGGAGCTTGACGAAGGACCAAAAATGAGGCCAAAACAGTGAGTTGTTTCAGCTCACTGCCGAGCAGTGAAGAGAGGTAGAATTTCATTTTTGTTTGTCTCCGCGTCGCTCAACCGATCGATATGAGTATTCCGTAACTTCTTCGATTGTTATTCGCACATGATTCATGCTTATTATTGATCTTGGGACCTTAATAGAAACCAACACATTAGTAACATCAGCACTACATATCTCAATATCATTTTTATAAACAAAACACCATGTGTTTATGAATACAAAAGTATGCCCACATTGGGCTAAGCAAGATACATAAATAATATTCCTAGTCAAACTAGGTACATAATAGCAGTCTGATAAAATAAGTACATGCCCCGAGGGCAGTTCCAAAATGTAGGTCCCAATAGCCAAAACGGCGACTCTAGTCCCATTTCCAACTCGGAGGTCAATCTCTCTTGAAGCCAGTCTCATTCTAATCTGCAGATCCTACACATCAGTACATATATGAGTACCACAACCAGAATCAAAAATCAAATTTTTAAAACTAGAAGTAGACATGTTTATTTCAATAACAAACATACCTGAAGCCGGAGCCTTGCCCGCTTTGATTTCCTTCATGTGCACCTTGTACTCACGACAATCACACTTCCAATGACCCCATTTACCACACTGTAGGCAGACATCTTGGGATTTTTCCTTTGCCTTCCCAGAAGTCTTTGATGATTTGGCCTGGCCCATTCTCCTCTTCTTCTTCTTTACGCCTGCAGTAGCCTTTGGCCAAGCCTTGGAAGACTGAGATGTCGAAGCGAAGTACGCCTCGCGCTTTTTGCCATTTAATAGCTTTTTTTCTGCTTCACGCATCATTGCCATCAACTCTCCAAGATTATGGTCTTGGTTCATCATATTGTAGTTCATGATGAACCCGCTCCAACTGTCAGGAAGAGACTGCAAGATAAAATCTATAGAAGTCTCAGCCTCAAAGGTTACGCCTAGCTGACCCAACTGTTCGATGTCAGCAATCATCTATGACACATGGTGCTCGACAGATGTACCATCTGACATTCGAGAGTGAAAAAGCTTCTTCTGCAATTCATACCTTTGTGATCTAAGGTTAGATCAGTGAAGGTCCTTCAATTTTGCCATCATAGTATAAGGATCCAATCCCTTGTTCTGGCGATAAAATTGAGGGGTCATTACAGCGAGCATGACAGATTGAGCAGTTGAGTTGTCATGGCTATGAGTCTTCCAAAGCTCAAGCTCAAGCGGTTGCTTAATTCTGGGCTTAGGCCCGAGAGGTCTCTCTATCGTATAGAGCATATTCTCGGCCCCCAGGACAATCCTGAGGTTCATATCTCAGTCAGGAAAGTTTGCACCATTAAAGACATTTTTACCCATGATAATGTCCCTAACGTTGATCTTTCCCGCCATCTTAATTGCAATAGTCTAACTATTTAATTAAAGATTTTTGGGTACAGTCCAACTGTTACAATAAAAAAAAAAATATTAGTCCAACTAATAAATATATAACGACGAAAATAATTTGAAAGCGCGTATTTGGCAAGCATTTGAACGAAATTGCAAATTCAATACTGGCCTCCCACTATTTTTCGGCGAGCCTCTAACCCTCTGTTGAGTACTCGGGAAACCTAGTTTCCTAGTGGGCTAGGATCCCGTTAAATAACACACAACCTTGACTTTGGCCAACAAGCTGTATGATATTTAACTAGGTAGATCTCTAAGATCAATTGGATCTCATCCAATTCCTAGATCCGGTAGGTGGACCTCTAAGTCCGAAATATATATACATTATATATCCCAATATATCCAATATATTTCCTAACCTTTTCCTCTGAATCAACTAAGTCTTGGCTTTGGCTCAACAAGCTTAATGATTCCAGTTAAGCGGGACCCATTGACAATGGGAAAGCTTTGTAATCCATGTCGATGAACAAGAAGTGACCTTGACTTTGGCCAACAAATCACAACTTGCCTAAGACATGCGATATATAAAAAAGCCTTCGTGGTTCAAACACATCCGCGATAGACATTGATCTTGACTTTGGCCAACAAACCAATGCCAATCTTGGATCTTGAGAGAGAACCACTAAATGGAAGGAAATTCACTTAATATTTATTTGAGGGTTTTTCGCGTAAATTGGCAACCAATTTATTATCTTTGATTAGGTCTTATCATACACCCTTAAGCATGCATTCTAAAAGCATAATAAGGTGCGAAATAAATAATAACGATATACAGATGGATATTCAACAAATTGTTCCTAGAACAAATCTCTCTATTTCCTCTCCCCGGCTAGCACTATTCTAACTTCTACCCAATTGCATAATACAATAAAGAAACCTCATTTACATTGAGGGGAATTGGTGAGAAGAGAAGTACAAATAGTCTAGAGATATAAGGCTGGACACGCAGGTCCAATTTAATAAATTTTAAATTTATTACAACAATTTCCAAAATTGCCCTTACCCATCTAATATCCATCCGATATACATTATTCATACAATACATCCATGTATTCACACAAAGCATGTTATTCAATCAATCTAATCCAATTAATTAATATTTGAATTAATGATCATCCAATGTTCAAACAACGATTTGATTTGCGCGAGTCCAACTCATTTAAGAATAAGTACTCAAAGTGTGTATTCTTGAATTATATCGAACTACAATATTAAATCCAATTTAATTTGTATTCAATACTAATTCTTATTTAATTCCAAATTAAATAATTACACTTAATTATGTGCCTTTTAGACTTAGATTCTAAATCCAATCTTAATGGGTCTCAAAGGCCCAATTAACATCCAATGTTAATTTAATTAAAGTCCAATGAGCTTTTAATTAATTTCTTAAGGCATGGACTTTGGAAACCAAAGCCCAATAAGGAATCACCATTTGCCATAAAATAAATTTTGGCCCAATTAAATATTTAAAGGCCCATTTATATATTTGGACTTTATGGAATGGTTTTAGGCCCAATTTGGATCCAATCCAATTGTCCTAAACCAACTTGGCCCAACCAAGCCCATTAAGCCCAAATACAATAATATTAGCCCAATTCCAAATTGAAGACTGTTTTATTTAATTACAATATTCCAAATATCACAATTTCTTTTAATAAAGTGTATTAGCCATAATAAATTAGTTAAATTAATATTTCCAAAATACCAATTTATTAAATTAATCATGCTTTAATTAATCAACTTATGTCCAACACAAATTGAAGCAAAACAATCTCATTCCATGCTTCCAATACTCACGGCAATATAACATTTTTATATCCAATTTTGATTTCAATCCAATTAAATCACAAATCAATATATCTCATGCATTTAAACACATCCAATGGTCTAAAATTCAAAAATCACCATGAGCTTCACTAGGGTTATACATTCGGCCAAGCTATGTAAATTAGTGGAAAATTTATCCAATTCATTTTCTCAAAATTAATCATGCATAACTCTAAGTTATCATAATCTAAGCCAACAAAACCGTCAATTTGAAGAAATCATGCATAAATCACAAAAACCCCAAATTAAAGTATATGAACCCTAAATTATTTCATGCTTAAAATTGGCTCATGATACCATTGTTGGGTTCCTAGAACATTCCAAGGATCTATTAAGCATAAAATTGTGTGAATAATTCAAGATAAGTGTGCGGAAAATCACTTACTTTGATCGGCTAAGTAGGATGTAGAGATTTCAAAAATTTGCCTCCTTTGTATGAATGTTGAGCTCCAAGCTTTAAACTTTGAATTCCAAACTCTAGGGAATGGTTTCTGACACGCTCGAAAAGTGGTCTTTTACTCCCAAGTATAAGAGTGTCGAAGTAATAAATAACCCGGTGTGTCCGGGGTCGATCCACTGAGAAGAGATTTAGCAAAATAGAATAATGACCAGTGCGAGAATGAAAAGTTTGCTTTGTTGAAGTAGTTAGAGGATTTTAGGTTGGAATACAATAATAGAAAGAAATGCTGGAGTTTTGGGATCCACTTTTAGTCTTTTAAACATTTAGAAATCTCGCTTTATCATAATTTATAAATTGTCATTTTTACCCACTTAATTTATTACATGAATTAATTATGCCAATAAAAAGAACCAGCCATAAAAGCGGTAGTCATTTCTGTCAATACTTAGTCCTACCAAGGTACTAAACATGCCAAAAACATAAAACCAGCCATAAAGGCGGTGATACCTTTTGTCTATAACAAGTCCTACCAAGGTACTTAATTATGCCAAAATCGTATAAAACCGGCCATAAAGGAGGTATAAAGATAAAACCAGCCATAAAGGCGGTATAAAGATAAAACCAGCCATAAAGGCGGTAGACAGATAAAATCACTTACTTTGATCGGCTAAGTAGGATGTAGAGATTTCAAAATTTTGCCTCCTTTGTATGAATGTTGAGCTCCAAGCTTTAAACTTTGAATTCCAAACTCTAGGGAATGGTTTCTGACACGCTCGAAAAGTGGTCTTTTACTCCCAAGTATAAGAGTGTCGAAGTAATAAATAACCCGGTGTGTCCGGGGTCGATCCACTGAGAAGAGATTTAGCAAAATAGAATAATGACCAGTGCGAGAATGAAAAGTTTGCTTTGTTGAAGTAGTTAGAGGATTTTAGGTTGGAATACAATAATAGAAAGAATGCTGGAGTTTTGGGATCCACTTTTAGTCTTTTAAACATTTAGAAATCTCGCTTTATCATAATTTATAAATTGTCATTTTTACCCACTTAATTTATTACATGAATTAATTATGCCAATAAAAAGAACCAGCCATAAAAGCGGTAGTCATTTCTGTCAATAATTAGTCCTACAAGGGTACTAAACATGCCAAAAACATAAAACCAGCCATAAAGGCGGTGATACCTTTTGTCTATAACAAGTCCTACCAAGGTACTTAATTATGCCAAAATCGTATAAAACCGGCCATAAAGGAGGTATAAAGATAAAACCAGCCATAAAGGCGGTATAAAGATAAAACAGCCATAAAGGCGGTAGACAGATAAAACCAGCCATAAAGGCGGTATAAAGATAAAACTAGCCATAAAGGCAGTAGACAAGATAAAACTGGCCATAAAGGCGGTATAAAGATTGTCAATAATTAATCTAGATTTAAATCAAGTTGTAATCATTAGATTTCAATTTATTTATTATAATAAAAGCGAGTTTAATCTATGTTCTCATTATAAAAGCTTCACCCTTACTCCAGCAGAAAAGAAATTAGCTACTCATTTTGTAATAAAACATATTCATACTTTTATTATTGAAAGAAAAAGACATTACAAAAAGCTTTAAGTAAATAAACAAACAAGACACTCTCTCTCCAAGAATTACAGAGGAATCAAGAAAGAAAGTATGAAAATTTCTAATGCCGGATGCTCATTTTGTAGGCAATTCGCCGCCCAGACCAGCGAATGCATGTTGTGGACACGTGTCAAAGAATGATGAAGCCATGTTGGGGACACGTGTCAGAGAATGGTGAAGCCACGTTGGGGACACATGTCGCGACGTAAAGGTTTCACGTGTCACGACGTGCTTGCAGATTTTACGACATGCTTGCCGATTTTACGACGTGCTTGCAGATTTTACTTCATGCTTGCCTATTTTACGACGTGCTTGCAGAATATTTTTTTCATGTCTGATTTGTCCCGTCGAGCTTCCGAGCAGTATTTTTCCTGACAAAAACATAAAATAACACAATAAAAGCACTCAAAGCATAACTTTAAAATATTTACACAAATGTGTCAATTTAAGGGGATTAGTGAAACTATAAGTGTAAAATGATTAATTTATCGTCTAATAAATATGCACTTTTTAGTATTCATCACACCCCCAACCAGCTTATTACTAGTCCCTAGTAATTCAAGCGGAAGAAAAATTCTTAACTAAGTCAACAATTGTTTTTTTTTTTTTTTTTCTGAATGATCAAATAAATGACTTCTCCTGTACTTTTTTTTACCATTCTTCAATATACTCATAAAACAAGGTATTAATCAATATATTGTGCCCACAATATCACAGGTATTTATTGAAAAGAGAGTAATATTTTTGTCCTAAGATTATATTAGAGTTTACACTTTTTTTTTGGCAGTGAAAGTTTATTTATAAACATATCTTCAATCCATGTATCGAACTTTAGGCCAGTGACTCCCAAACCAGTTGGTTTTAGGGCACTAGGTGTTAAGACTCCCCTACGGGCTTAATTGCTCGGATCTCAGATAATCAGTGTCTAAAATATATCTTCAATCCATATATCGATCTTTGGGCCAGTGACTCCCAAACCAGTTGGTTTTAGGGCACTAGGTGTTAAGACTCCCCTACGGGCTTAATTGCTCGGATCTCAGATAAACAATGTCCGATTTCCTTAAGCTTTCTTTTTAACCATTGTAACGAGCTAGGACTAATTTGACTATTCAAATAAGGTCTGCGAATCTAGTTTATTAGGTAAAGTACCTAAAATACTATTTACTTGGTAATAGTAAAAGGGCCACCGATCTGTTAGCCCTATTCATGGTGAAGTAAGTGGGCCCATATCTAGCTAGGCTAGATGTGAACATGAATATTTCGTGACCTTAACGGATGTGGCATCACGTTATGGTTATGTGTTTCTTTTGAAGAACACAGATCAGAAACTTTTGAAGTTTCAATACGAAGTAAATAAACAGATCGGCTATAGTATTATGCCGCCACGGTAAGACCGTAATGGAGAATACTTAAGCAGTAAGTTTCATACGTACATGAAAGAGTACGGTATTCTTTCAGATGAGGACATGATAAGGTTTATCACAAGTCGCTCTGAGCTACTATTTCCTTCAATAGGATAGGTATTAACAGTGCAAAACTTATTTAGAATAAGGTTCCATATAAATCTGTTTGACATATATCATATAGGATATGAACAGGGAAGAAACGAGGTTTCTCATTCCTGATAATTTGGGTATGCCAGGCATAACGTTTGGATGATACCAAACTAAGGACCCAAATTATAAGTGCCAATATAGGTTATCCTAAGGGAAACCTTAAGTATAGTACTTATAAATCTCACATGAGAACAATGTGATTGTTGCTCACCATGCATTTTTACTAAGAGGAATACCGATATGCAGTGGTCAGTGGGAGGTTAGTGATACTCGATGAAAATCAGAGTAATACTGTTCAAGGCACAAAGTCCTTAATGGAACACGAATAATTCATCTATGATGAATCTATACCATTAATCTTCAAATACACAAAACTGAGTAGATCGGATAGAGTCAGAAAACAACCTAGGGTATGGGTTTCTGATCTAACCTCATAGAGATGTCAATCTTATGAAGGTATACCAACC
This sequence comes from Zanthoxylum bungeanum, assembly GCA_019454045.1. Taxonomy (NCBI): domain Eukaryota; kingdom Viridiplantae; phylum Streptophyta; class Magnoliopsida; order Sapindales; family Rutaceae; genus Zanthoxylum; species Zanthoxylum bungeanum. The sequence goes on along the minus strand of SKCR01024386.1, from coordinate 20,611 downwards.
GACTACATTTTGAGGAAGTGATACGAGGTATCGACTCCCTATTATGGCAAAGTGCCATGAGTCCGAAATGGATTCCATGTATAACAACATTTTGGATACTAGTTGTTGTACCACAAGCATTGTGCCTATTGGTACATTAAACGTCTTCAGGGAAGACATACATGGATGGCAACATACCAACGTACAAAGCTGGGCTTTTGACGGAAAGGTATCGTTATCAACATTGTTTTAATAACGGTTCAACCTTTTACCTGTTGCCATGGTAAATCCATTTTGAAGATGCTTGTTGATAACTGCGTATTTCATTTATGAAATGTGTCAGTTGTAGATCAAAATCGCTTTCCTGAAAAGGAAACCTTTTGGAGGATGTTTACAACATCCTGACGATTTTGAATAACCGACAAACAAGGTTTGCGGGTTATTCGATCCATGTTTGGATTGAAGCAAGCATAAGGTTCTTGGAACTAGCGTTTTGAAATAATCATAATAGTTTATGATTTGACTCAAAACGAAATAATTCTTGTGTATATATGGAGATTAGTGGGAGCGCACTGACAGTGAAAATCCCAATAAAGCAATAGGTGAAAGCTTGGCTTTCATAGATATTCTTTCATAGAAATTCTCCGTAGAATTCTGGGGAGTAACAACCTTTATTCAATGAATAAAGATCTACTGGGATAGATTTGGAGTTGTTAACACTCTCTGGAAATTGTACATTTAAAATGTACTTGATAGGGTGTCTCATACGCTTCGAGCATATGGAGTCACGATCAGGTCAATCCAAGTGATAGTCACTGGATTGAAGATTAAGAACATCTGTTAGTATCTGAGAGAACTAAAGATGTTGTCTTAAACTATGGAGAATGAGAACTTGAAGTGACTGGGATCACCGCTGTAAGTTTCCAAACAATTAAATACTACGGTACTATAAAGTTTGAATAACGGGACAGTGAGCTGGAAATATTCCGAGCAAGATAACGTTGCCGAATAAACAACAAATGCGGATTATTGCTGCAGCTGAGGCAGCAATAGAAGCCATTTGGATCGAAAATAAATCTAATTAGATTAGATATAGTTCTGTAAGCAGCTGAGCTAGGCGTCAGCATAGGCTAAGGAATTAAAGGTCTCATCGACGATCCAGATATATACTTCAATATTCATCTGATTCGTTCGGATCATACATCGTGGCGATGTGATGATCGTGTAAATCGCGTCAGACGATAATCAAGCAAATCCGCTGACGAAAACCTTTCCTCAGCAATTTGAGCGAACCGTACATAGTTCGGGTGTAGGACACTTGAGTGACTCGCTATGTGCCAAGTGGGAGATTGTTGGACAAAATGACCCATAGCGTCACTATTTGCACAGATCATTGTGTTGTTGTAGCAAATTAACTATGTGACAAGGAAATTGCACTCTCATCATTTGTGATTAGATCACCATAAATATACATAAAATGAAGAGAGGTCCCTATGATTAGTTCCTGGACTGAGAATGATATGAGACAGTATCAGTCCCCGAATGATTAATCATTAAATATCCCTAGCCATAGTATTATCGAGACTGGACATCGATAATGCGGAATAGGCTAGTATTGCACTTGTGTGCGTTGTGAGGGCACAACGGCATAGTTCTCATATATATAAGTATTGGATACTTATGCAAGTGCGATAGGAGGTCGTGTTTCACCGATGGTACGGGAAACAGCTTCGCTCTGGATAGACCCCTCGGAATCCCATTGGTATTATGACTATGTGTCTATGGGAGGCCGAAATCAAGGTAGGTGTGTATAGTCTTAACCTGAGACTTGCATCGCTAATACTTACGATAATCGATAGACTTTGGTCTTGGTGGTACAGGGCTTTAACCGTTCTGCGTACACCACTTCTGGGTTTATCAGAGAGTCGTAGTGTATTGGGTGTGATGTCAAGACGGAAGTATCACTCCAGTCATAGTGGAGATGATGTCACACAGGATAAGGTATTAGTGCTCTTAAGTGATGCGCATCCAATCGTAATATTATGACTAGGTCATGAAAATCCGATTATAGAGACTTGTTACCAGATATCCGACATGTACTTCGGACGGGGCAGACACTTATCCAGCCCCAGCCCTAGCACGTGACTATCCGATACTGGGCCGATATGCACAATACATTTGTATACTACGCTTGATACAGATCTTTGATATTCTTAAATGGATATGTCCGGAGAATTGGAAGACTTGGTGCTTTGCTAGGAGTCGACCTTGTCTCGTAAATCGGTAGAACGTAGTACTTGGTACGTACGTGATTCGGATACTCCGACGACCGTATTTACTGCCAACGTATCCGGAGATCTCATGGGTCGCTTTCCGATAATCCACCGATGACGCACAACTCGCACTCTTGAATAATCTGGGATTATATAGAAGAGAGAGAAAATTAATCTAGGATTAATTACGGAGATATTTTATCTAGGATAAAATATCGTCTAGAGAGAGATAACGATTAATTTGGAATTAATCGGTAAATTAATATATTCGATATATTAAATGAAATTAGATTTCGACGCGGAATTAAAATTAGATTTTAATTCGGGCGAACGAATTAATTTAGAATTAATTCATTAGCGACGTGAATAGTGAATTCGCTAGGCGTAATCATTTAATTACGAAGCGACGGAAAAATCGTTAATTTGGAATTAATGAACCCAAGCCCGAGTGTGATTGCGAGCGGATTCGTATTTCGAATTCGAGTGCGGCGACGCAAGTCACATCAAGCGTCAAATCAATCGTCACATCAAGCGTCAATTCAAAAGTCACTTTGAGTGATTGATTGATTTGATTAATGGATTGAGTGAAAGACACTCAACATGTCACTTTATTAAAGTTGATATAACTTGATGGACATTGATATTGGAGTGTGGAACACTCAAGCTTATTACATTCAATTTATTTGACTTTTTGAAAGTTAAAATTAATTGGTAAATCATTTAATATTTTTTGAAAATATATAAACAAATGATTTACAACTTTTGTAATAACCAATACACAATTTCATCTCTTCATTTTCTCTCTTCTCCTCACGCATAACAGCCTGTTTTCTTCACTGGTTTGGAACCAGAAATGGCGTGAACAAAGGGAAGCCAAGAGTGGTTTTTCATGGTGAGAAATCAAGTGCTAGCACACTTACAAGTCTTGCGAAGGTGGTAGGGAGGTTCGACCATGAGCCGGGATCCATCCGACGAAGCTAGGAGCTGCGTTTTCTCAGCTCAAATCTGGAAATGGAAGGGAGTGGACTGCATGCAGTGGGCGTCCTTGGCAGTGAGCAAATCTGCACAGTGGCGTGAGCAAGGCAGTGGGCTTTTTGGCCTTCATTCGTCTTCAAATCGACTCACCAACCAATGTAAGTATTCCCCTATCTTCGTTGGTGTATTCATGCATTCTTTTCATGTCTTGTTTGATCTTGGGACCTAGATAATAACCAACAGGCGACACGTGTCCTGGCGCACGTTAGCGTTATTCACTGAGATGTTGACACATGGCAGGCGTATTTTAGCGTCGATGATGATTTTCGGCAGCATGTGATGGTGACACGTGTCCGACGCACGTTAGCATGGCGCATTTTAGCAACGGCACACGTTAGCACGACGCATTTTAGCAAAATTTCTCTGATTGGTCCACGTGTCCCAACATATTTTAGCAGGTGGCGTACGTTACAGGTCGCGACGCGCCAAAAGATGATTTTACCCTTTTGTCTGTTTTTCACTGTTTTGGCCCCAAATTGCTTCCAGAGAGTCATGAAACTTTATTTATCTACAAAATGACATAAAACACATCAAAATATTAACAAAACTCAAGAAACTATACAAAATATTAGGTCAAATGAGTGGGAAATAGTGATACATTTACCACTCATCATAATACAATATTCCAAATATTACATTAATTCAATTTAATTGTAATTAACACAATAAATTAATTAATCTAACATTTTCAAAATATTAATTAATCTAATTAATCATGCTTATCATTCCAATTCATGTCCAACATAAATTGAATCAAAATCAAGTCTCCAACAACATGCTTATCTCACGACAATTGATAAGAAATAAACATCCAATTTGATTTCAATCCAATTAAATCAATATTTAACATATATTTCATGCCATTAACACATCCAAGTGTCAAATTTTAAAAAATCACAATGAGCATTACTAGGGTAATTTTCGGCCATGTGAGGAAAATTAGGGAAATTTGATCTAATCAGCTTTTCAACAATCCAATGATGCAAAACTCTAAGTTATCATCATCTAACATCAACCAAACACTCAATTTTGAATTTTCATGCTCCAAGCAAAAATACCCAAATAAAGTTTATGAAACCTGGATTTTTAATCATATTTAGTAAGGCTCTAGATACCATTGTTAGTCTCTAAGACATGCCACAAGATCTCTAAACATGAATATATGTGTGAATTAACAAGTAAAAGTTGCGGAATGACTGACATTGTTATGGAGAGAATTTCAAAAATTCCTTTTGGATGAAGCTCCAAGCTTGTTGATTTGTTGTTTAACCCTTGGGTGAGTTTCCCTAACACCTCATTTGCCTCTCCAAGTGCTAGCTTATAAGAAATTTTGAAGCAAAATTTCTCTACCAAGTTGAGAGAGTTTCGGCCAAGGTGAGAAAGCGAAGAGAGTGAATAATGCTTTCCAAAAGTTGGTTGTTGTGTGTTGTAAATGAGGTAATAAATATTGCAAACTACTTCAATCAATGTTAAGACATTTGATGTAAGTCATGGGTCCCACCTCATTTAAATTCAAAATTTAAGTTGGCTTCTCCAACACACAACTAGACTTGGGCCCGAGTTCGTTTAATTCCGAATTAAACGAATTTGTCGTCGCGACATAATTAAATCCAATCTAATTAAATAATAATGCCTCGCAAAATTATTACGATAGTCGCTTTCGAATTAATTCTAAATTAATTCGTTCACCTGTATTAAAATACAATTTTAATTTCGTATTAAAATCCGATTTCAATTAATATATTTGATATATTATTTTAGCCTAAATAAATAAATTAAATAGAAAAATTCAATTTAACTATTAAATTTATTTTATTGATTAATTCTAAATTAACCGCGTTCTCTCTTCTATACGAATTTAATCTCAGATTAATTCTTGCCGTAATTAATCCCAGATTAATTTTCTCTCTCATAATTAATCCCACATTAATTATATTCGAGTCAAATATCATTGGTGAATCTTTGGGAAGCGACCCAAGAGATTCCAAGATATGTTGGCAGTAAATACGGTTATCGGACTATCCGAAAACATGCGTACCCCGTACCACATTCTCACCGATTTACAAGACATGGTTGGCTTCTAGCAAAGCACCGTGCCTACCCAATTCTCCAGAAATATACACCGAGGAATATTATCTATATCAGGCATATTAATACTATGTATTACGTAATACGATCCAGTATCGGATGTCACATGCTAGGCCTAAGGCTGGCTCTGTGTCTGCCCCGTAAGAAGCATATTTCGGATCCCGCATAACTAATCTCTGTAATCGAAAAGTCATGACCTAGTCATACTTTCCCGATAGCTGCAGCATTTAAGAGTACTAGTTATATATCATGTGTGACCATCATCTCCATATGACTGAAGTGATACTCCCATCTTGACATCACATCCAATACACTACGATTCTCAGTAAACCCAATACAGGCTTACACAGAACCTGTTAAAGCTTCAGACGACCAATATCAAAGTAAACTGATTATCGCAAGTAATAGCGACTTAAGTCTCAGGTTAAAGATCACATACACCTACCCTGATTCGGATTCCTATAGACACATAGTCATACTACCAATGGGATTCCAAGTGGGTCTATCTAGAGCGAACTGTTCCCGGCCCAACGGCTAACAGAACCTCTTATTACACTTGCATAAGTATCCAATACCTAAATATATGAGAACTATTCCGTTAAGCTTCCATAACGCACACAAATGTAATACTAGTCTATACCACATTATCAATGTCCAGTCTCAATAATACTTCGACTAGGGATATTTAATGATTAAACCGTTCGTGGATTAATACTGTCTCATATCTTATTAATCCGATTTAACCATATAGACTTTAACATTAATATATATCCATGTAATCCAATTACAATAATAATAAAATAGCAATTTCCTTTTGTCACATAGTTAATTTGTACAAAAACACAATGTTATTTACAAATAGTGATGCTATGAGACATAATTGTCCAACAGTAGCATATGTAATCCTTTGACTATATGATATCATTGATTTTGTGTGAGATCCTCCACACTTAGATGCCATGTATGTCAGAAACCTTTCATGGTCTGGCCTCTAGATGTTCGTTGGGTGTAGACCGATGCACTCAGTAATCAAGTGCGAGTACGTGTGCTCGCGCACATCGATTTTATTTTCTCTCGTTCTAGAGTTTCCGGACTCCGATTCAGTCTCAGTGTTTTCTTATACACTCTTAATGGAATATAATATTTCATTAAATAATTTAAAATTACATCCATACTTGATATCCATGGGTTAGACCCATTTTCGTTGCACGGGGCACCGATCCGACCCTAGGGGTTCCACAACTGCCCTAACAGAATGGTATCAGTAGCAAAGGCTTAACCACACAACACATATTTTTGAATCTATGCCATAGTAATTTTCATTTAATTATGCATAAGACATATTGGATATGTATTGCATGTTTTAAATTAAGACTCTGACCTTATTAAGTTAATGACTTGATTGTCATAAATCTCCCGTGATTAGGTGATTACTTTAATTAAGTAATAGTATTAATAATGTTGGAGCATTATTGGATGGTCCGTCTTGTCAATATGGAGATGAATGAGTTCTTACTACTTATATCCAATATCGTCATTAGTGTGAGGGTATAAGTGCTCGTAACTTAGGTCACTTCGGTAAAACATTAGACGTACCGTGATGAGTTAACGTAGTCACCCAATATCGTCATTAGTGTGAGGGTATACATACAAAGCCCATTAGTGCACATTGACAAGTACAAACCTAGAACACATCTTAATCCAATATCGTAATTAGTGTGAGGATAAGAAACGGTTCAGGACCAAACCAAGAGTCACATGAAGTGATTGACCTTGGAGGTCTACCTAATGAGTTTATAAAGGCCAATATCGTCATTAGTGTGAGGTTGAAGTAAATGTCATGGGATCCACTTCCCGCTATGAAATTTTGATAGTCAAATTTCTATTTTTCCGTTAAGGGAGATTACAGAATTACGTAAAGTACTGGGACGACACTAATAGATTTAAAATTCCATAATCAATTAGTGTTATCACTTTTGAAATGCAATATGTTCTGCTACTACTAAAAAATGATGTCTTGTAGATGGCTGCCATTAATCCATTGATGAAACTTTTGGATTCCAATAAGCTAAAAGGAGCCAATAACTATTTCGAATGGGAAATGAACATGCGCCTTGTCTTGGAGTATGAAAAGTTGACTTATGTCACGATCAATCCACTGCCTGTTGATATCGATCCTGACTCTGTTGGTCTCTAAGACATTCCAAGATCATATAAGCAATGAAATCATGTGAATACGAAAGTAAGAATGGCGGAAACATACTTACAAAGATCGGATGTTGGATGCGTTGAACTCAAAAATTTTGTCTCCTCCTAGTTTCCGCCAAGGTCCTTTTTGAAGTTGAAATCCAAGCTCCAAGCTTTGATCTTGATTCCAAGCTCAAGGGATTAGTTTCCCTAATACCTTGATATGATTCCTTGAATGTGCTAAGAAGATAAGAAAGAAAAACAATTTTCCTTCTAATGGTGAAGCTCACGGTTTTGAAGCTCAATGAAGAGAGAGAGATTTTTCAATTCTTTTGTTTTTTGTTTTCTAAAAATCTTTATCCAAAAATCCTTCACACTTTTTGGTATATGCTTTTCCAAAAAGCATAAAGGAAAATGGAGGGAAAAATGGCATTCAATGCCTCCATCTACTCCCATCATGAATAGTGACTGGTTGTCAATCACAAAAAGGTGACATGACTTCCATCACTAAAGTGACAGGCGATGTGACTTGCGATGTGACTTGTGGGCCCCATTTTAATTCAAAATACGAGTGGGCCCGCAAACACATTCCGGGCTCGGGTTCGTTAATTCCGAATTAACAAATTTTCCGTTACGACGTAATTAAATCAAATTTAATTAAATAATAATGCCTAGCAAAATTACTATTCACGTTGCTCGCGAACTAATTCTAAATTAATTCGTTAGCCCGAATTAAAATCCAATTTTAATTCCGCGTCGAAATCTAATTTCGTTTAATATATCGAATATATCATTTGATCGATTAATTCCAAATTAATCATTCTCTCTCTTCTAATAGTATTTTATCCCAGATAAAATCTCTCCGTAATTAATCCTAGATTAATTATGTTAGAATCATACGTCATCGGTGAATCTTCGGGAAGCAACCCATGAGATCCCTGGATATGTTGGCAGTAAATCCGGTCGTCGGACTATCCGAACACGTGCGTACCTCGTACCATATTTTTACCGATTTACGAGACATGGTTGGCTTCTAGCAAAGCACCGTGCCTACCCAATTCTCCAGAAATATTCTTAAAGGAATATGTAATCTATGTCAGGCGTAATATACGTAGTATTGCGTATTGCGATCTAGTATCAGATGTCATATGCAAGGCATGGGGCTGAAATAATGTATGCCCCGTACGAAGCATATATCGGATTACAAGCAACTAGTCTCTTTAATCGGATAATCATGACCTTGTCATATTATCCCGATGGTTGCAACCATTTAGAGTACCAGTTCTGTATCCATGCGTGATCATCATCTCCATATGACTGAAGTGATACTTCCGTCTTGACATCACACCCAATACACTACGATTCTCAATAAACCCAGAAGAGGCGTACACAGAACCTGTTAAAGTCCTGGACGACCAAAACCAAAGCGTATTGATTATCGCAAGTACTAGCGAAGCAAGTCTCAGGTTAAGACCAAATACACCTACCATGATGCGGATTCCCATAGATATATAGTCATACTACCAATGAGATTCTGTGGGGCTTATCCAGAGCGAAGCTGTTTCCGTACCATCGGTAAACACAACCTCCTATCACACTTGCATAAGTATCCAATACTTAAATATATATGAACTATGCTATTAGGCTTCCATAACATGCACAAGTGCAATACTAGTCTATTCCGCATTATCGATGTCCAATCTCGATAATACTACGACTATGTATATTTAATGATTAAACCGTTATGCATTGATATTGTCTCATATCTTATAATCCGGAACTAATCATAAGGACTTTAATCATTTATATATTTAAGTAATCAAATTACAAAATGATAAATTACAATTTCCATTGCTACATAGTTAATTTGTACAAAAACCACAATGTCTTTTACAAATAGTGACGCTATGGGTCATAATTGTCTAACAATCTCCCACTTGGCCTATAGCCAGTCACTCAAGCATCTAATACCTGAACTATGTACATGTCGCTCAAACTTTTGCTGAGGAATAACTTTCATCAGCGGATCTACAATGTTGTCATCTGATGCGACCTTCTCGATCTTCATATCGCCACGATGTATGATCTCACGAATCAGATGGAAAATTTGAAGAACATGCTTGGATCGTTGATGAGAGTGCGGTTCCTTAGCCTGCGCTATAGCCCCGTTATTGTCATAATACAATGGAACGGGCTCAGCTGCTAATGAAACTACTCCTAATCCAATTAGGAATTTACGGATCCAAACTGTCTCTTTTACTACTTCAGCTGCAGCAATATACTCTGCTTCTGTTGTTGAATCGGCAACAGTCTATTGCTTGGAAGATTTCTAGCTTACTGCTCCGTTATTCAAACAAAATATGTACCCGGATTGCGACTTGCAATCGTCTTTATCGGTTTGGAAACTTGCATCGGTATACCCAGTTACCTCAAGTTCTCCATCTCCATAGATTAAGAAATCATCCTTAGTTCTTCTAAGATACTTTAGGATATTCTTAACCGCCATCCAGTGACCATCACCTGGATCGGCCTGATAGCGACTACACATGCTCAAAGCATACGAGACATCAGGTCGCGTACATATCATGGCATACATGATTGATCCGACTGTCGAGGCGAACGGTATCCGACTTATGTTGTCTCTCTCATCTTGAGTTTTAAGACACATGTCCTTAGATAGAGTGACGCCATGTGACACTGGCAACAGTCCCCTTTTGGACTGATTCATGTTGAATCTCTTCAACACTTTGTCAATGTACGTGCTCTAGGAGAGTCCAAGAAGCTTTCTAGATCTATCTCGGTAGATCTTTATAACTAGAATAAAGGCTACTTCTCCCAGATCCTTCATGGAGAATTTTAATGAAAGTCAAGCTTTCACCGACGTTAACATGGGAATGTCATTGCCAATATGCAATACATCATCAACGAAAAGGACAATGAATGTCAGTGCGCTCCCACTAACCTTCTTATATACACAAGGATCATCCTCGTTTTGAACGAAATCATATTCTTTTATGATCTCATCAAAACGTTGGTTCCAAGAACGTGATGCTTGCTTCAATCCATAAATCGATCGATTTAACTTACAAACCTTGTTTGCAAGTCTTGGTATGACAAACCATCAGGCTGTTGCATATAAACATCCTCCAAAAGGTTTCCGTTAAGGAAATAGGTTTTGACGTCCATCTGCCATATCTCGTAATCGAAATATACAGCAATAACAAACATTATCCGAATGGATTTAATCATGGAAACAGGTGAAAAAGTTTCGTCGTAATCGACACCATGTCGTTGACGATACCCTTTCGCTACAAGCCTAGCTTTGTACGTTTGTATGTTGCCATCCATGTCAGTCTTCCTCTTGAAGACCCATTTGCAACCAATAGGCTTTACGCCTTCTGGTGCATCAACCAGTGTCCAAACTTGCTTGGTGTACATGGAATCCATTTCGAAATTCATGGCATCTTGCCATAAACCGGAGTCGATACCTTGTATCGCTTCCTCATACGTAGCCGGCTCGTCTTCCTCAATAAGATTAATATCTACATGAGGTGAGATCAGAAACCCATACCTCTCAGGTTGTTTTCTGACTCTCTCCGACCTACGCGGTCCTTGTGTATTCGAAGATTGTGGTACAGTTTCATCCCTGATGAACTGTTCTTGTTCCGTTAAGGATTCTGTGCCAGGAACAGTATCACTCCGATTTTCATCGAGTTCTACTTTCCTCCCACTTATCACTGCATTTAGGAATTCCTTCTCAAGGAAAACCGCATGTAGAGCAACAAATACTTTGTTCTCTTGTGGGTGATAGAAGTAATATCCTTTGGTTTCCCTAGGATATCCTACAAATAGGCATTTATCCGATTTGGGTTCAAGTTTGGTACCTTCCAAACGTTTGACGTATGCCCAGCAACCCCAAATCTTCAGGAATGAGAAACAAGATTTCTTTCCTGTCCATATCTCATACGAAGTCGGTTGAACAGAATTTGACGGAACCTTATTCAAAATAAGTATTGCACTGTTCAATGCATATCCCCAGAAGGAAATATGTAGCTCTGTGCGACTCATCATAGACCTTACCATGTCTAACAAAGTTCGGTTTCTCCGTTCGGACACACCGTTTAATTGCGGTGTTTCGGGAGGAGTCCACTGTGAAAGAATACCATATTCTTTCAAGTAATCATGAAACTCATTGCTCAAGTATTCGCCACCATGGTCCGACCGCGATGTCTTAATACTTTTACCGGTCTGTTTTTCTACTTCGTGTCGAAACTCTTTGAATTTCTCAAAGGTTTCTGACTTGTGTCTCATAAGATACACATAACCATAACGCGATGCATCATCCGTAAAGGTTACGAAGTATTCATATCCACCTCTAGCCTGGCTAGACATGGGCCCACATACGTCACTATGAACGAGGGCTAACAGTTCGGTGGCACGTGCACCTTTACCGCTAAAAGGTGATTTAGGCATCTTGCCTAATAAACAAGATTCGCAGACGTCATATGAATTTGGATCAAATCTGTCCAAGTACCCACTCTTCGAAAGTGTGGATATATGTGTCTTGTTTATGTGTCCCAGACGACAATACCACATGTAAGTTTCATCTTTGTTAATTACTTTAAGCCTTTTGTTCGTTACATTATATGTTTGAGATTGATTCATATTCAAAATATAAAGACCATTATTTACATCAGCAGTGCAAATTTCCATATCATTTTATACATAAAACACCCATGTTTCTAAATACAAAAGTATACCCACATTGGGCTAACATAGATACAGAAATAATATTCCTAGTCAAACTAGGTACATAATAACAGTCTGATAGTTTAAGTACATGCCCCGAGGGCAGTTCCAAAACAAAAGTGCCAACGGCCAAAACGGTGACTCGTGTCCCATTTCCAACGCGGAGGTCAATCTCTCATGAGGCCAGTCTCCTGCTAATTCGCAGATCCTGCACATCAGTACATATATGAGTACCACAACCAGAATAAAAATCCAATTTTTAAAACTAGTAGTAGACATGTTTATTTCTATAACAAACATACATGAAGTGGTGTCTTGCCCGTTTTAATTTCCTTCATGTGTGCCTTGTACTCACGGCAGTCACGCTTCCAGTGACCCCGCTTGCCGCACTGGAGACATACATCTTGGGATTTGTCCTTACCCTTCCCAGAAGGTTTTGACGATTTTTGCCTCTTCTTCTTCTTCTTCTTCTTCTTCTTATTCTTCTCTTTACACCTCCAGTCGCCTTGGGCCAAGCCCTCGGAGTCTGAGATGTTGAAGCGAAGTGCGCCTCGCGCTTCTTGCCCTTTTTTGAACTCTTTCTCTGCTTCACGCAGAGTGGACATCAACTCTCTAAGAGTTTGTTCTTGGTTCATCATATTGTAGTTCATGATGAACCCACTCCAAGTGTCGGGGAGAGACTGTAAGATCAAATCTATTGAAGTCTCAGCCTCGAAGACGATGCCCATCTGTCTGAGCTGCTCAATGTCAGCAATCATCTGTGACACATGGTGCTCAACAGACGTACCCTCTGACATGCGAGCGCGGAAGAGCTTCTTCTGCAACTCATATCTTTGCGATCTAAGATTAGATCGGTGAAGATCATGCAACTTTGCCATCATCTCATAGGGATCCAATCCCTTGTTTTGACGACGGAATTGCGGAGTCATAGCAGCAAGCATTACCGATTGAGCAGTCGCGTTGTCATCGCTATGAGTCTTCCAAAGCTCTAGCTCAAGCAACTGATCAGGTCGGGGCTTAGGCCCAAGAGGTCTCTCTATAGTGTAGAGTAACTTCTCGGATCCCAGAACAATTCTGAGATTCATATCCCAGTCTTGAAAGTTTGTGCCATTAAAGACATTATCGCCCATGACAATATCTCTAATGCTTAACTTTCATGTCATCTTAACCGCAATAGTCCAACTATTCGATTAACGATGTATGGGTACAGTCTAACTGTTACAAGAAAAATAATAATATATTAGTCCAACTAATAAAAATAATTGACGAAATAATTTGAAAGCGCGTAAAGCTAAGTATTTGAACGAAATTGCAAATTCAATACTAGCCTCCCACTATTTTTCGGCGAGCCTCTAACCCTCTGTTGAGTACTCGGGAAACCTAGTTTCCTAGTGGGCTAGGATCCCGTTAAATAACACACAACCTTGACTTTGGCCAACAAGCTGTATGATATTTAACTAGGTAGATCTCTAAGATCAATTGGATCTCATCCAATTCCTAGATCCGGTAGGTGGACCTCCAAGTCCAGAACATATATACAATATATATGCCAATATATCCAATATATTTTCCTAACCTTTTTCCTCTGAATCAACTAAGCCTTGGCTTTGGCACAACAAGCTTAATGATTCCAGTTAAGCGGAACCCATTGACTTTGGAAAACTTCGTAATCGATGTCGATGGACAAGAAGTGATCTTGACTTTGGCCAACAAATCACAACTTGGACAAGACATACGATATGGAACAAAGCCTTCATGATTCAAACACATCCGCGATGGACAAAGGTCTTGACTTTGGCCAACAAACCAGTGCCAATCTTGGATCTTGAGAATAAATCACTCAATGGAAGGAAGGAAAATGCTTAATATTTATTGAGGGTTTTTCGCGTAAATTGGCAACCAATTTATTATCTTTGTTAGGTCTCATCATAAACCCTTAACATGCATTCTAAAAGCATAATAAGGCGCATTAAATAAATTAATAATGATATGCGGATGGATATCTCACAGATTGTTCCTAGAAAAAATCACTCTTTTCCTCTCCCCGGCTAGCACTTCTTACTTCTACCCAATTACATAATACAATTAAAGAAACCTCATTAACATTGAGGGGAATTAGGTGAGAAGAGAATTACAAAGAATCGAGAGATAAGGCTGGACACGCAGGTCCAATTTAATAAATTCTAAATTTACAACAATTTCCAAAATTGCCATTTCCCTTCTAATATCCATCCGATATACATTATTCATTCAACACATCCATGTATTCACACAAAAACATGTTATTCAATCAATCTAATCCAATTAATTAATCTTTGAATAAAGTGATCATCCAATGTTCAAACAACGATTTGATTTGCGCGAGTCCAACTCGTTTAGAATAAGTACTCAAAGTACGAATTCTTGAATTATATCGAACTACAATTTAAATCTAATTTAATTCGTATTCAATACTAATTCTATATTTAATTCCAAATTAAATAATTACACTTTTAATGTGCCTTTACGACTTAGATTCCAAATCTAATCAAATGGGTCTCAAAGCCCAATTAACATCCAATGTCATTTAATTAAAGTCCAATGGGCTTTCAATTAATTTCTTAAGGCATGGACTTTGGTCAATATGGGTCAAACCCAAATACCAAAGCCCAATTAAGGAATCACCCTATTTGCCAAGAAACCAATTTCGGCCCATTAGGCCCAATTAAACATAAAAGGCTCATTAGTCATATTTGGACTTAATGGAATGGTTTAGGCCCAATTTGGATCCAATCCAATTGAACTAAACCAACTTGGCCCAACCAAGCCCATTAGGCCCAAATACAACATTATAAACCCAATTCTAAATTAAGCCCAACTAATTAAATTTTAATATTCCAAATATCATGATTTAATTAATTAAAGTGTTTAACCATATTAACTATTTAAATTAACATTTCCAAAATACTAATCTAATCAATTAATCATGCTTATTCATCATCAATACATGTCCAACATTATTGAAACAAAAAATCATCTCATTTCATGCTTTGAAGCTCACGGCATTTATATGGATTTTATATCCGATTCGATTTCAATCCGATTTAATCTTAATCAATATATCCATGTCTTTCAACTCATCAATGATCAAAAAAAAAAAAATACCATGACTTTTAGGGCATATAGTATTCGGCCAAGCCTAGCATATTTGGGAAAAATAATCCAATTAATTTTTCTAGAAATTGATCATGCATAACTCCAAGTTATTAACATACAAGCATACTAAAACAAACAATTTGATTAAAACATGCTAAAATCAAAAATTTACCCAAATCAAGATATAAACCCTAAGTTCAATTTCATGCTCATCAAGGGTCACGATACCATTGTTGGTCTCTAAGACATTCCAAGATCATATAAGCAATGAACTCATGTGAATACGAAAGTAAGAATGGCGGAAACATACTTACAAAGATCGGATGTTGGATGCGTTGAACACAAAAATTTTGTCTCCTCCTAGTTTCGGCCAAGGTCCTCTTTGAAGTTGAAATCCAAGCTCCAAGCTTTGATCTTGATTCCAAGCTCAAGAGATTAGTTTTCCTAACACCTTGATATAATTCCTTGAATGTGCTAGCAAGATAAGAAAGAAAAACAATTTTTCCTTCTAATGGTGAAGCTCAAGGTTTTGAAGCTCAATGGAGAGAAAGAGATTTTTCAATTCTTTTGTTTTTTGTTTTCTAAAAACCTTTATCCAAAAATCCTTCACCCTTTTTGGTATATGCTTTTCCAAAAAGCATAAAGCAAAATGGAGGGAAAAATGGCATTCAATGCCTCCATCTACTCCCATCATGAATAGTGACTGGTTGTCAATCACAAAAAAGTGACATGACTTCCATCACTAAAGTGACAGGTGATGTGACTTGCGATGTGACTTGTGGGCCCCACTTTAATTCAAAATGCGAGTGGGCCCGCAAACACATTCCGGGCTCGGGTTCGTTAATTCCGAATTAACGAATTTTCCGTTGCGACGTAATTAAATCAAATTTAATTAAATAATTATGCATAGCAAAATTACTATTCACGTCGCTCGCGAATTAATTATAAATTAATTCGTTAGCCCGGATTAAAATCCAATTTTAATTCCACGTCGAAATCTAATTTCCTTTAATATATCGAATATATCATTTGATCGATTAATTCCAAATTAATCATTCTCTCTCTTCTAATAGTATTTTATCCCAGATAAAATCTCTCCGTAATTAATCCTAGATTAATTATGTTCGAATCATACGTCATCGGTGAATCTTCGGGAAGCAACCCATGAGATCTCTGGATATCTTGGCAGTAAATCCGGTCGTCGGACTATCAGAACACGTGCGTACCTCGTACCACGTTTTTACCGATTTACGAGACATGGTTGGCTTCTAGCAAAGCACCGTGCCTACCCAATTCTCCAGAAATATTCTTAAAGGAATATGTAATCTATGTCAGGCGTAGTATACGTAGTATTGCGTATTGCGATCTAGTATCAGATGTCACATGCAAGGTCTGAGGCTGGAATAGTGTATGCCCCATACGAAGCATTTATCGGATTACAAGCAACTAGTCTCTTTAATCGGATAATAATGACCTTGTCATATTATCCCGATGGTTGCAACCATTTAGAGTACCAGTTATGTATCCCTGCGTGATCACCATCTTCATAAGACTGAAGTGATACTTCTGTCTTGACATCACACCCAATACACTACGATTCTCAATAAACCCAGAAGAGGCGTACACAGAACCTGTTAAAGTCCTGGACGGCCAAAACCAAAGCGTATTGATTGTCGCAAGTACTAGCGATGCAAGTCTCAGGTTAAGACCAAATACACCTACCCTGATGCGGATTCCCATAGACACATAGTCATACTACCGATGGGATTCCGCGGGGTCAATCCAGAGCGAAGCTGTTTCCGTACCATCGGTAAACACAACCTCTTATCACACTTGCATAAGTATCCAATACTTAAATATATGAGAACTATGTTGTTTCGCTTCCATAACACGCACAAGTGCAATACTAGTCTATTCCGCATTATCGATGTCCAATCTTGATAATACTACGACTAGGGATATTTAATGATTAAACCGTTATGGATTGATACTGTCTCATATCTTATAATCCAGAACTAATCATAAGGACTTTTATCATTTATATATTTAAGTAATCAAATTACAAAATGATAAAATGCAATTTCCATTGCTACATAGTTAATTTGTACAAAAACCACAATGTCTTTTACAAATAGTGACGCTATGGGTCATAATTGTCTAACAGACTCCACTCCAGAAGAGCGAGGAACTTTGACAGATGGAAGAATGATAACCTGAAAGTGAAATCCTACATCTTGGGATTGATGGTTCCAGATTTGCTGAGACAATACATTGAAGTACCAGATGCTTGGAGCATCATGCGAACACTCAAGGAGTTGTTCGAGGCAAATCTAAAGATGAAACTTATCGAATGTCTAAGGAATTGTTCCGTGCTGAAATCAAGGAGAGAGAAGCTGTCAGCACTCATGTTTTGAACATGATAGACCAAATTCGATATTTGGAACGACATGGCATTATGTTTGATGAACGACTTGGCCGTAATTTGATTCTGTCTTCTTTTTCTGGTTCTTATGCTGGCTTTGTATTAAATTTCCATATGTATTCGATGCAAGCCATATACGAAGAACTTCATAACATGTTGCGCACAGTGGAGCAAGATTTGAAGAAAGGCAACCCCACACTATATCTCCATGGTGGAGCTGGCTCTTCTAAGGCTTCTGAGAAGTCAAAGAAAATAAAGATGAGGAAGAAGAAGATATCAAAGAAGAACTCCAAAAAATGCAAAGGCGAAAAACCGAAAGTAGCTCGTGATCAATGTCTACAATACAAGAAGTCTGGACACTGGAAGAAGGATTGTCCAGAGCTTAAAGGAAAAACAGGACCCTCATGTACGCTTTGTATTTTTCCAATTATTGACATCTCATTAGCCTTAGATGCAAATAGTGGATGGGTGTTAGACACTGGCAGTCCTACTCATATTTATAATTCCTTACAGGAAATGAGGATTAAAAGAAGGCTGAATAAACTGAAGATCTAGCTTAGAGTTGGCAATGGCGAGACATTGTATGTCAAGGCCATAAGAACAGTTGTTCTAGATCTCCCAAATGGATGTAAATTAGATTTGCATGACTGTTATTATGTTCCTTTACTTATCAGACAATAATATCGCTGCCAATATTAGATAAAAATAGATATAAAATAAACATTAAGGATAAAACTTTATGTTTATATGATAAAGAAAATTTATTGAAATGTGAATATTCTTTATCAAACGGTCACTATGTTTTGGAAACATATATAAATGTCTTTAATATAGAGAAAAATACAAGTAGGAAATCTGAAATAAATAATATTGAATTATGGCATATGAGATTGGGCCACATAGGTGTTAGACGTCTATCCAAATTGGTAAATGATAGTTTAATTGAAAATCTTACCTTAGATCCTTATCCAATTTGTGAGTCATGTATCCAAAGAAAGATGACAAAAGCCCCATTTCAAGGTGTTGGACACCGTGCTGGAGATTTACTGAAGCTAATACACAGCGATGTGTGTGGTCCATTAAATCATGCCGCTTATGATGGTTCCACATACTTTGTGACTTTCACAGATGACAAATCTAGATATGAATATGTCTATCTGATGAAACATAAGTCGGAAACATTTGACAAGTTCAAAATATTCCGAAACGAAGTAGAAAAACAAACCAGTAAATTCATCAAATGCCTTAGATCAGATCGGGGCGGTGAATACATGAGTGAAGAATTCAAAAATTATTTAAGGGAGAATGGAATTCTCACCCAATATAGCCCACCAGGAACACCTCAACACAATGAAGTGTCTGAGCGTAGAAATCATACTTTATTGGATATGATGCGAACGATGATGAGCTATACAGATATTCCTTATTACCTTGGGGTTACGTTTTACTAACTACTGCCTACATACTTAATAGGGTTCCATCAAAAGCTGTTTCTATCACTCCCTATCAGATATGGTTTGGTAGAAATCCAAGTCTTAGATATTTAAAGATTTGGGGTTGTCCTGCATACGTTAGAATTGTGCAGCGGGATAAACTAGCACCCATGGGGTATAAATGTAAGTTCGTTGGATATCCTAATAATTCCATGCGATATCAATTCTATGATTCTGAACAATAAAATGTATTTGTTGTTCGCTTTGTAACTTTTCTTGAAAAGCAATTTTTAAGAGAAAGTGAGAATTGTATAGAGATTAAACTTGATGAGTTTGATCCTAACAGTAAGGAACCTGAGATGGAACCAGAGATCCAACTAGGTGAAGGATCTACAACACAGGTTCTACGTAAGTCGAATATAATATCAAGGCCTCCTGAGAGACTGATTTTAACATCTGATGTGAGCCTTGATGTTCTCCTATTGGAGGAAACAGATACGACTATGTATAAGGAATCGATATTAGACATCGATTCGGGAAAATGGCAGGAAGCCATGAAATCCGAAATGGATTCAATGCATGCCAATCAAGTCTGGGACTTAGTTGAACTTCCTGAATGAGGTAAACCTATTGGCTGTAAATTGGTTTATAAAAGGAAGTGAGGGCCCGATGGAAATGTGGAAACCTTTAAGGCCCGACTGGTAGCAAAAGGTTACACTCAACGTCCTGGGATTGACTAATAGGAAACTTTTTCACCAGTAGCCATGCTAAAATCCATTAGAATTCTTTTAGCCATTGTTCCATATCACGACTATGAGATATGGCAAATGGATGTGAAAACTGCTTTCCTAAATGGATTCCTTGAAGATGATATATATATGGAACAACCAGAGGGTTTCGTATCCAGTGAGACTTCAAACTTGGTTTGTAAGCTCCAAAAGTCTATTTATGGACTTAAACAAGCATCCCGAATCTGGAATCGTCATTTTGATGAGATAATTAGATTATATGGATTCTTCAAAAATGAGGAAGAACCATGTGTTTATAAGAAAATTAGTGGGAGCATGATAGTTTTCCTGATCTTGTATGTAGACGACATCCTTATCATAGGAAATGATATAGGGATGATGGAAAGTGTGAAAGCCTACCTTTGCAAGAACTTCTCCATGAAAGATATGGGTGAAGCTTCATATATACTAGGTATAAGGCTCTACCGAGATAGAGTTAGGAAGCTTATAGGGTTGTCATAATCAATGTACATAGATAAGATGTTAGAAAGGTACAGTTTTACCAACTGCAAGGCATCAAAT